>PVLD010005972.1:0-105569 GCA_004027595.1 Dinomys branickii | reverse complement strand
AAGTGTAGGCTTTAGTAGACACATATGGCTTAGTTGCTGAATAATTTTTCAGTGTATCCCTGGCAAAAAGATTGTGAGAAGAAACTTTTTGGCACATGCCTGTAAGCCCAGCACTCGGGAGGCTGAAATACAAGTTCAAGGCCAGCCTGGGCTACAAAGTGAGCTCAAGGCCAGCCTGAACTGCAGAGTGAGACCCTGTCGCAAAAAGACAAAACAAAAAGATGGCCCCCATAAGTCAGTGAGCTGCATCATGGAAGATCTTGTTTGCTACCAATTGCATATTGTTGACACGTGACCATTGTATTTTATCCCTCAGGCACGGTGGAGTTTATTATGGACTCACAGCACAACTTTTACTTCATGGAGATGAACACGAGGCTGCAAGTGGAACACCCTGTTACTGAGATGATCACGGGAGCTGACTTGGTGGAGTGGCAGCTCAGGGTGAGAATGTTCTTTCCATCAAAGGTCGTCGTCCATCAGTGTCCGTTTGTGGCATGTACTGACTATGTTCGTGGTGGGGACTCGGCACAGGGCGCGTCGCCTCTCAGCCCTCTTCAGAGTGGACTGCCTCCGGCCTCCCAAGAGGTGTCACTTCGGACAGGAGTCACCTCTTAGTGGTTGTAATGAGGACAGGAAAATGGGAGGTTAAAAGGTGAAGCTACATTTTTCGGCTGTGACATTCTTGACACTTTGGGGACACAGAGTCCTAAATTGTCACTGTCATTCATCTCCCTTCAGGAGCAGGGAGCTGCTGTCACCTAGACTTGTCCAGACCACGCGGTCTCAAGCCAGAGCCCCAGGGTTTCATCCCAGGCTATAGCATTCCGGGCTGCGCCATGATTGGACTTTGAGGCAGGACAGATGCCACCTGAGGCAGAGCTGGGAATGCAGAGCCAAGGGAATGGTCTCACAGAGTGACCCCCAGAAAGCGCTGCTTTAGAAGCTGTTGCCAGGCCACGAGGAAATATTCATGCCTAGTAGCCGTTGACCCTATTTAGCAACTGTTAAAGCATTTGACACTGCTATGACAGGTTTCCTGTATTTTATAAAAGCGATATGAGGTGTGATTTAAAAAAGAACATGGTGACCGCTATTGCTGGGTGCCGTCCAACCGGAAGTCAGGGATCTTCAGTTCTGGAAGCGGCACGTGCAATCTGAGTCCCATTGTTCAAGGTTCAGCTCATTAGTGCAGTCAGTGGTCGTGAACTAAGGTTGAGAGAAAGTGTGTCTTGAAATGTGCCATGAATCATGGATCACAGATAACTCATTTTATGGGCGTTATGCAATCCTGCCATGCCAGTGTCTAGCTTTTAAAGCAATGTCATGCCAGGAGATGAAACTTGGGTCTCTGGTTGTGATGCAGAGCCCAGAGTTTGGAGTGCTTTGTGAAAATCACCTAGTTCTTGTGCAAAGAAAGTGTAGCTGTCAAGAAGTTTATTTATTTAATTTTTTGCAGTACCAGGTGAACTCAGGACCTTGCGCTTGCCAGGCAGGTGCTTATCCCACTGATCTATATCCCCAGCCCACAGCAGTCAAGATCCAGCATCAAAGGTGCTTTTTTTTTTTTTTTTGCGTTACTGAGGATCAAACTCAGGACCTTGGCTTGCCAGGCAGGTGCTTATTCCACTGAGCTATATCTGCAGCCCAAAGGTGCTGTTGATTGTGGCTTTTTATTTATTTATTTATTCATTCAGTCATTCATTTATTTAGTGGGTCATGGGAATTGAACTTGGGACCTTGTGCTTGCCAGGCAGGCGCGATTCTGCTAAGCTATATCCCCAGCCCCTTCATTGTGATTTTTAACCTTGAGGGAATCATGTAAGCTGAGTTTGTACCCAGGAATGCTACAGTGAACTCCGAATATTATAGGGGCTTGTTATTTAAGAAACAGTGTGCAGAGAAAATGGCCTGAGAGAGCTGGGCTTGGTGGTGCACACCTGTAATCCCAGCACCCAGGAGACTGAGGCAGGAGGATCACTGTGAGTGTGAGTCCAGCCTGGGTTCCATATTGAGTTCAAGGCCAGTCTGGACTATACAGCGAGATCCTATCTCAAATAAGAGAAGGAGAAGGAGAAGGAGATGTCCTAAGAAAGGGGCAGTTCCATCCCCCATCATGACAGCGCTCCATGTCACACTTGGCTTCTGGTACAGTATTTTCTGTCAAATAAAAACATCATGGTGTGTTGTCAGCCACCTCTCTGCTGGATTTGGCACCATTCAACTTATGGCTCATTCCCAAAGTCAAAATGACTGCGAAAGGTCAATATTTGGAAATGATTGAGGTCATCAGGGCAGCTACAGCAGTGCCACTAAAAACACAGAAGGCCCCCGACTGTCTGAGAGTACGGCAGGGACACTGCGGTGAGGGTGCGAATTCTGAGCGGGATTCATGACAACACACCTGTTATTGTCATGTTTCTAATACAGATACTCCCCGGCTTTTCTGATCGCAGCCATGGCCCTGTAACTGTTCTTACTGCGGACAGCTGGGGGCCTGGGCGAAGCGGAGTTCCGTAAAGCATGTTCCTTCAAATACGTAACAGAGCTTGGCTGTTTTTGCTCTCACATGAAAACAGTTGATTTTACCTCATCCTTTTTTAATAGGAAAAACAATTTTTCTTCCTTTTCTTTTTTTGAGACAGGGTCTTACTATGCAGTTCAGCCTGGCCTTAAACTCATTTTGTAGCCCAGGCTGGCCTCCAACTTGCAGCGATCCTCCTGCCTCAGCCTCCTGAGTGCTGGGATTACAGGCATGCGCCATCATTCCTGGCTGCAGTATTTTTGCTTGTTGTTTTTGCAGTGCTGGTGATCAAGCTAGGCAAGTGCACTAGCAACTGAGCTACAGCTTTTTAAGTCCTATCAATGTTCTTGAGTCCCGTAGAATCTCTAGATCTTCTTTATTTATTGCAACAGAGAGGCAACCCAAGGCTGTTACACTGATCTGTATCCCTAGTTCTTTTTCATATTTTATTTCCAGACAGGATCTCATTAAGCTGCCCAGGTGGGGTTTGAACTTGTGATCCTTCTGCCTCAGCTTCCCAGAGGGCTGGAATTACAGACACGCACTGCCTTAGCCAGCTGGGAGACTTGGTTCTCTGTGTGCACTAAATGTAAATTATTTTTTCCATGCTGTGTTGCTAAAGTCTTGATTATTTTAATAATTTTGTCTTCTCAAGACTTAAAAAATAGTCTGCTGTTGTTTTTGCTGGCCCTTTGGGGATGATTAGCGATTTTAATGAGCCGAAAGATTCTTTCTGGCCTGAATAGCCTTGAGAACTAATGAAAACCAGGCATACAGGCCATGAAGGGTTAGAAAAACTGTAGTGGGTTTGGAAACTTCTGGCATGAGTGCCAGAAGGGAAAAGGAAGGTTTTTTTTTTTCTGAAGCAATAACTAAGAAAGATTGGACCTTTGCAGCTGTGGAGGAAGAGATGTGTGAGGTATGTGTACCATCTCCACACAAGGAGTGTAAACGTGTGTGCGCTACAAGCTTGTGGTATTAAAAAGGAGGAAAGAAAGTCACCACACACCCTGCGACCGGCTTTTCCGGGCTGTTCTGGTTGAGGAGAGTGAGGTGCCGCGTTGCCAGCCCAGTGAGGACAGCTGTGGCAGCTGCCAGCGGTGACAGCACCCCATTCCTGAGCTGGATCCCACAGGAACCTGACAAAACCGAAGCCCCATCGCACGCGCGGCCCTTTGCTTCCTCTCCTGCGTGGTGACGGAAACCGTAGCCCAGGACGACTCAGGCTGCTACACTCTGCTTGGCTGTGAACATGAACCTACATACCAACGGGTCATTTATCATTAAGAAAAAAAAAAGGATTGATTTGGGAGCTCAGTGCTAAGTGAAATGAAAACTAAACATATCTTGTCAGTATGAAATTTTGATTTTAATCATATTAAACACTGATTATTTGTTTATTTACTTAGGTTTTTTGAGACAGGGTCTCACTATATCATCCAGGGTATCCTTAAACTCACTGTGTGGCCCAGGCTGGCCTCAAACTCATAGTGATCCTCCTGCCTCAGCCTCCCAAGTGCTGGCATTACATGGTATGCCACCATGCTCAGCTTGATTTTTGTATCTATGAATGAACCATCAATTTTCCTGTCTCCATTTAAAAACGCTAGAAACCCATTGGAAGTGAGCTATTCCCAAGTTGCGTCTGTTATTTAATCCATTTCTGCTTTGCCTTGGGGCTGGGGATATAGCTCAGTGGAATAAGTGCTTACCTGGCAAGCAGAAGGTCCTGAGTTCCATCCCTAGTACTGCAAAAAAAAAAAAAAAAAAAAGAGACTCTGCTTTGCCTGACGCTCAGGTGGACAGATGTAGTCACAGCTTTTATTTAGCTGTATTACAAAACCCAAACATGCATTTTCTAGAGAAAAGCGCAGACCATTGACCAAGTCGAGGTGCTGCAGGGAGGCTCTCATCGGCCGCGCTGCTCTTCTGTTCCCAGGTGGCGGCAGGAGAGAAGATTCCTTTGAGCCAGGAAGAAATTCCTCTGCGGGGCCATGCCTTTGAGGCCAGAATATATGCTGAAGACCCTAACAATAACTTTATGCCGGGGGCCGGACCACTGGTCCATCTCTCTGTCCCTCATACGGACTTTTCCACTCGAATCGAAACCGGAGTGCGGCAAGGTACAGAGATACAGCGAAACCTCTCACTCTTGTTAAACTTGTAGTACTACCTTTCTCTGAGATCGGAGTGGCGCTGCACTGCTCAAGCTGGTCTGGGACTATCAAGTGACCCTCCCACCTTAGCTCTTGAGCAGTGGGGGCCACAGAAAGAAAGAAGGGGCTTCCTCTCACTGGTCCCATGTTAGTGCATTATTTATTTGGGGGTGGAGTCTTATGGAAATATTGAGCATAGATTGAATTGATTTCTCATCAACGTTTTCCTTCTGGAATAGTTATTGTTAGAGCAAAACTCATACTTTTAAACAATGTAGTATTGTTTTGAAATACAACATACTACAGTACAAGCTAAGTAATAATAAAAGAATTATATTACATTTAAAACTAACAGTACAAGAGCTATCATAGTTCAGTATATGAAATGATGGTCATAATTAATAACCAGAGTTTCCTGTGTACAGGTACTTGTCTATGGGATTTTTCTATAAAAGACTTTTCTTTCGTTCTGTGAAGGATTTTTGTTTAATATATCTGAAAAGAAAAGAGCTACTAAAAAAAAACCAAAGAGTTCCTTAGTTGGTTGCTGTAGATTTCCTCATATGAACATCAGAGATAAGGGGCTTCCATAGCCAGGTGTGGTGGTGCATGCTTGTAATCCCAGCGGCCTGAGGCAGGAGGATTACTGTGCGTTCAAGGCCAGCCTGAACTGCATAGCAAAACCCTGTCTTAGAAAGAAAAAAGGGGCTTCCTCTACCTGGTCTCATGTTGGTGAGTGTCCTCCCCACCCTGCCAGCCACCCAGCTCTTAATTCAGCCTCACAAACTGTAATGCCAGCTACCCTACAGCCATCTGCCCTGTAGGTACACCCCCCCCCCCAATAGCTCTGCTGTGAGCCGGGCATTTAGCTGGATTCCAGGAATACCACATGCAAGAGGGTTGCAATTGCTGGGCGTGGTGTCGCACACCTGTGATCCCAGCACTCAGGAGCCTGAGGAAGGAGGGTCACTATGAGTTCGAGGCCAATCTGGGCTACACAGTGAGTTCAAGATCAGCTTACAGTGACCTTGTCTCAAATAAATATATATATTTCCACAGTATAGACAATTAAGAACGTTTTTTTGTGGGGAATGATGCTGTCAGTAAAACATGTCTCCTGATATCACAACAAACAAATTTCCACCTGACTATGCCTTGACTGTTTTTGACAACTATGCAGCCACAGACGTCATTGGTGGAGAGCATTATATTCTAAGACCTTTAGATACTGTAGGCAAGAGAATTATGACAGATGACAGCTGCTGAGATCCCCACAGCGAAATTCACAGTTGGACTGAGTTTGCAAGGAAACTTTTCTCCCATCAGTTACTGCTTTGTCTGCTCAGCATAGATTGCAATCTTTTAAATTTTTATTTAATTTGTTTTTTGTTAATTGAGACAAAGTCTCTCTGTACAGTCCAGGCTGGCCTCAAACACAGCAATCTTCCTGCCTGAGCCTCCGGAGTGCTGGGATTACAGGCGTGTGGCACCACGCCTGACTTGTATTCACTTTAAATATTTTAAATTTGTTGACTTCAGCTTCTCCGCTGGGGTGTGGCAGCAGTTTGCAGGGTTTCCTTGGCACCCCCCCCCTTTCTTTTTAAAACAGGGTCTCACGGCATAGTCCAGGCTGCCCCGGAACTCCCAACACAGCCCAGGCTGGCCTTGAATTTGCCAGCCTTCTGCCTCAGCCTCCCAAGTGCGGATATATGTAGGCCTCTTTAATCGTGAGAAACTCCTATGAGTACGTATTGTTTTCATCCTCATTTTCTGGTTGAGGGAATTAGGCCACAAAGGAGTTAAGTGACTTGCCCAGGGTCATCCCTGGATCTGAGATTTACACCTGGGCACCTGGCTGCTTAATCCATCCTCCGAGCCACTGCCGCCGCCGTTTCAGGGGCGAGAATAGTTCTGACAGGAGAGGGCAGTGCTGAGGACAGTGAGCTCTATTAGGTTGACCTAAGCGACTGGGTTTTACTTGGAAATCTAGAGTGAATTTAAGTAGGCAGCTGTTAAACCCAGGGGAAAGTGAAGAAAAGATAAAGTGAAAGGTGTGTTAAAAGACGTACAGAAATACCCCGCTGAGGAGCAGGGTCGGGAAGGTAACTAGAGACGCAGTTGGAGTCACGGTTGAGGCAGGTTATACACCATCTTGAAAGTCAAGATGGGGCACTAGGATTTCATGATTTTAAAAGAAGTGGTAGCACGAGAAGAAGCTTTGGGAGTTGGTAAAACTGTTCCCTTATCAGTAGAGCGTGTTAGAAACAAAAAGGGGCGTGGCCGCGGCGAAGAAGGGCCCTGCACACCAAGCAGAGCCTGCGGTGCGGTTTCCCGGAAGTGCTCAGAGGATCGCAGGAGTGTGGTGCCTAGGACTTCCGGGTTTGTAGCCTGGCCCTGGGAGGGATAATCAAGTCTGCAGAGCGGTACTGCCTGATCTGTGCAAAGCGAGAACTGCTGGTATCCCGGAGACATCGCCTGCTCTTATACGTGGAACCGTGACCCGGCGCATTTCCTCCTCAGATCTCCAGGACGCTTATGGGGCGGACTGTGTCTTTCAGGTTATAGCCGCAGCCCTTGCTCTGGGGCAGGCTTGGTAGTGCTGAGTGTCGACCGACGCCAGTGTATTCCAGACCCCTGGTATTATAGGCGAGCACCCTGGGGTTCCGAGAGGTCAAAGGTCCCGCGAAAATTGGGGTCAAGCCCCGCAGCAGTGTTCTTTCTCGTACACCCCGTCCCTTCAGCCTGGAGCGCTTCTCACCGGTGGTGCTGTAATTTAGACTCGCGTTCTCTAGGACGGTAATTATGGTAACGGTAGCAGTCCCTTGTTTATCAGCTCTGCCATGCTCGGGCCTCGGCGCTTTATTGTCCCCCTGGACAACTCTATAGCACAGTGGACTTGTGAGTTCTCAGATGAGGGAATGGAAGCGGAAGTCCTCAGCACTGCACCCTTGCGATCTTCTGAGCACTTCCGGGAAACCCCACCGCAGGCTCTGTCTGGTGCGCAGGGCCCTTCTTCTCCATGGCCACGCCCCTTTTTGTTTCCAACATGCTCTACTGATAAGGGAGCAATTTTACCAACTCCCAAAGCTTCTCGCGGGGGAGGGGCGTGCAAAGAGCAGAAGCTGGGCGTCCTGTAGGAGGGTGGAAGGCGTTCGCCTGGATTGCCAGAAAGGAAGATGAAGTTTGAAGGCAGATAGGATGGGAGAACATGTCACTTGTGTATCACTGAGTCACTGTGCTAGCAACTGGCCTCCTTGGGTGGCCACCTCCTCATTAACTTTGGGCAAGTTTTCCTTTCATTGTCATTGGTCCGCGTGCGCAGTACACGCCTGCATCCGGCGCGAGGAGTCGGTGTGTGCGCACAGCTCCTCCCACTTTCCCCTTCCCTGCTCTCCACTCCCGCCCATTTACAAAAAGTCGATCTCCCTCTTTCCTGTTATCTATCTTATTTTGTTCTTTATGGACAAGGTTTTAAGCTGCTCTGCGCCCCAGTTGCCTCACAAATAAAATAGTGGTATTTTCACTCCCAGGAGTTAGTGAGAAGTAAGTGTGAAATGAACATACAAGGAATGTCTTGCTTGTCCTGTTTCAGTCTGTCTAATTTTAAATTTTGAGAGGCCACTGTGCTTTTCGATTTCAGGAGACGATGTTTCCGTCCATTACGATCCCATGATCGCAAAGCTGGTCGTATGGGCTGCAGACCGCCAGGCGGCCTTAATGAAACTGAGGTACAGCCTTCGTCAGTTCAACGTGAGTGACCTAGGGCTCCGTCGATGACCCGGATGTCTTTGGTCAGCATTAAAGGTCACTCTTCCACCTTGTCAGAGCCTTGGTCTTACCAGCATGTGTCCACCGATTGGATGTCACAAACAGGATAATGTCACATGGGGGAATTTCCCATGGGTTAGTGCAGGCTTTGAGGACTTCTTGGTTTCAGTTAGGAAAGAAAGATTGCAGAAGTAAAACTCTCAGTGTCAGTGTTACACTTTAGTGAAGTCTAGTCATTCTATACATAAGGCCGGTGACACGAGTGTTGCCTACACTCTGGTGAATTTTCTCCAAAGGAAAATAATTATCTTCAGTTTTGTCCACTTGACAGTTGTTTTTCCGCAGCATATTAATTTCCTTGGTGCAGAAAGCCCCACACCACACTGATTTAGCATCACAGAAGGGTTTATTAACACACGGTATTAAAATTGGTGCATGTTACTCATTTCAGCAAACCGCACCAGCCTCCTTGCCATTCCTCGGGCGTCCCCAGCACGGAGTCGTGTGCCTGTCCCCTCTCTTCCGGGATGTTCTTCCCCAGGGTGATCACAGGCTGCCTTCTGACTGTCTGCCGCCCTGCTCACTTCTCAGACTCTTCCTGGCTGCGTCATTTAAAATAGGGCCCTTTGCTCCTCTCCGGCCGTTCAGCCAGTTTGAGGCTCCTCCACGTTGCTCCTAGGTGACGTTCACTGCCTGTCTGTGGGACATAAGCCCCGGGAGGGTGGGGCTGCGTTTGCTTCATCACTCTCTGTCTCTCTCCAGGACCTGGATCAGAGTGTGGCACCTGCAAAGTGCTCAGCGAATGGCTAGTCAATCAATGAAGGGTGGGGTATTCTGGCACATGCCAAAATCCCGGCGCTCAGTAGGCTGAGGCAAGAGGATTGCTTTGAGTTTGAGGCCAGCCTGGGCAGCATAGCGAGTTCAAGGCCAGCCTAAATTATATAAAGGCCCAATCTCAAAAACAAAATCTATATCTATATCTATCTATATCGATCTTGCAAATTCGTATTTACCACTTGCCTGAGCCAAATGCCTCCACACTACCTACTACACTTCCTTGATCTTACTAAACTGTGGTTGTGTTAATCCAGACAGACAGTGATGGGTGTCGTGACGCCCCTACCATGGTACCTGCGCAGCGTTTTCAGTTTTCCTAAGAGTTGTCGGAGTAGAAAATGCTTAGAAAAGAAGAGCAGATGCTTTCCTGAATGTGTTGTTTTCCTCAGTAGGAACCTGAGTTTTCTTTTTCTCTAGATCGTCGGTCTGCGCACCAACATCGACTTCCTGCTGCACCTGTCTGCCCACCCGGCCTTTGCAGCCGGGGACGTGCATGCCGATTTCATCCCTCAGCACCACAAGGAGCTGCTGCCCAGCAGGAGGCCGGCGGCCAGTGAGCACCTGTGCCAGGCTGCCCTGGGCCTCATCCTCAGCGAGAAAGCTGTGACCGATGCTTTCACACTTCAGACGCAAGGTGCAGACCGCTTTGTGAACCTGCCTGTGTGCGTTTTCCCATCTGCCAGGGAACGAACACATCCCCCCAGGCGTGCTCTGTATGTGAGCCCTGTGCAGCTCACGGCCGTGTCCACACACGCAGTCAAAGCATAGCACATTGGCCCCTGGCCTTGCAGAAATTAGCTCTTACTGTGCCTCTTGCTGAAGCGCAGTGACTTCTTGGAGTCTTTGTGGCCTACTCTGTTGAGTCCTCTGTACCTGCAGCAACTTGCTTGATCCCAGCAGCTAAGACAGAACACTGGGGCTGGGGTGGTAGATTCTCTCGGGTGACTTCTTCCTTTCTTCTTCCTGTGGTTATTTTTCTGTCTACTTGGGGACTTGAGTACTTCATGGTGTTGTAGGATCTGGGCGCAGGAAAGGCTGTGGCCAGGCTTATCCTGACTGCACATAGGTACCCTGCCTCAGCACCGCAGGACGTTGTTGCTGGGCCTCTTCCTAACGCCCCGGGAAACGGGAACCTCGCTACCTCCTGAGGCAGCTTCCTGCAGCTCGCTCAGCTCTCTTCGGAGAGTTCTTCCATCTGAATGGGCCCGGAAGCTGACCTCTCTCATACTGGCTCTATGATACTTACTTAGGCTAACTCTGACCTTTGAAGCAACCAGAATTTAAAAGAATCGAATCCATCTATCTCTTCTTATTTGGGTTCTTGTATTATATTTTCTTCTCTTCTAGGATCTTCTTATTAGGACCTTTAATTTCTAGATACATTTCAAGATAATGATATTAAAAGCTTAAATGAACAACTGCTTCTTTTCTTTTTCTTTCTTTCTCCCCCTTTTCTTTCTCCCTCCTTCCCTCCTTCTCTCTCCTCTCCTTTCTTTTCTTTCCTTTCTTTTTCTATTTCTTTCTTTCTCTCTCTCTCTTTCTTGCTTGCTTGCTTTCTTTCTCAGTGTCTTGCTGTATAGTCTAGGCTGGCCTCGAGCTCACTTTGTAGCCCAGGCTGGCCTAAAACTCACAGCAATCCTCCTGTCTCAGCCTCCCAAGTGTTGGGATTACAGGCCTGCACCACCACACCCAACTGCATCTTTAGATTTGTGCTCAGTTCTCACTTTTTTTCCGTTTGCATTATATGAAAATGCATCCAAACATCCCCGTGTGTTTTCCTGAGGCTGCACTTAACATTGTTAGAATGCGGGGTCCTAGTGCATTTATAACTACACAGAGATGAGCTTGAAATAAATGGCTTCAGTTAGTTCTGCGGTAGCCCCTAGACTTCGTCCAGCAGCCTCTAAGCCTGGACCAGGAACAGAGAAAAGAGGCCAGGAGACCAGTGCATGGTAAAGATTTTGGTAACCTGGGGTACGTTTGCTCCCTCGGATTGGTGAGCACTCTGCGTTTACACCACCAGAGGATGAGTTCAGGTGGCAAAATGTTCACTTTTCCCGAGGAGCTGGGTTTTTCCTGTGAAATTTTCTGAGATAGAAATAAAAGTATTAAACTATTTGAGCTGCCAGCATAGGGGCTGTGTTTTGTTTTCTTTGGTAAGGTGTAAAATAGTAAACTTGATACTTATATTTGTTGTTGAGTTTTAAATTTTTTTCTAGATCCAGTCTCTCCATTTTCATTCAGCAGCGGAAGAAGACTGAACACCTGTTACACCAGGAACCTGACTCTTAGAGACGGTAAAAGAAGTAAGTAGTATTTCATTAAGAGAAAATTGTGAACCATAGCCGTGCATCATGTGGAACCATAGGAGAACTCAGCTGGGTCCTGACCAGTCAATTACAGTTTTCCTGAACAATGGAAGGGAATTTGCCACAATTACAATTGGCTCTGGGTAGTAAATTAATGATACTTATTTTTCTTTACATTTTTGTGTTTATAAACATTCTCAAAATATGTCATAAAACATATGCAGCAGAAAAAAAGAAGAAAAAAATAAGATACAATGCCAAAATGTTTGTGAGGTTATTATAGGGAGGCAGGATTTAGGGAACCTTTTTTCCCCAGTTCTTTGTACTTCTTTTGGATTTTTGAGACATGATTTCATTATGAAGTTCAGGCTGGCCTTGACCTCGTAGCAGTCTTCCTGCCTCAGCCTCCTAAGTGCTGGGATTACAGGCATGCACCACCACACTCAGCTACAGTGTATTACTTTTAAATAAGAAAAACAATATGCAAAGGTATGTGGGGGCGGGAATTACCCGTTGCTGGGCAATATTTCCAGCGGAAGTGGGTCACTAAGAGCTATAATTTATCATGTGCCTTGTCACATGTATGTTTTTATCTTCACAACGACTTAATGAGGGGGTAACTGTTATCCATCTGTGGTGATGAAACTGAGGTGCAGGAGGTGAAGTCACTTCCTCGAGGCTAGTAAGGTGGCAGAACATTTCTGACAACCCTTGTGACATCGACTCGAGTATTGTTGCTACCACTTTTCTGGTGGAACAGTCATCTTTTATTGCAAACCAGTTTGAGTAGGCTGATGTATTTTACCTGAGGTTGGGAGGGGCTGACACACAAGCAGAGTGTTCCAGAGGGACCGGAAGCCTGTGACAGCCCTGACTGCACCCTTCTGCTGCAGAGAAGCAGGGAAGGGTGTGGGAAGGCAGGAGGGCACAGAGGTGTGAGGGGTCCTTGAACTGCGACAGTGCCATTATACAAATGTGCCTACTGAGGTACAGCAAAACCCCCTTGCCAGCAAATCATTATAATACCCTCTTCTCTGAACAGAGTAGAGTCTTCCTTACTTCCGCTCTCGGGATCCCTACTCAGTAACAACTTCTTCATTTACAGAAATTGGAGCGGGCTCCTGTAGCACACGCCTGTAATCCCAGCACTTGGGAGGCTGAGGCAGGAGGATCGCCACAGGGTCAGGGCCAGCCTGGGTTACACAGTGAGACCCATGTGTTTTGATTGGGCTCCAGCTCTTTAGTTGTTTTGCCCTCCCGAGCCTAGATGACTGGTGCCGTGGGGCCTGCAGACAGCGTGCGCCCTGGCCTTACATGACCGCGTGCACAGCGGCGAGCCGGCCGCCTGCAGCAGCAGCCTCCAGAGCCTGGGGCCGTCTCATCCTCGACTCCCCTCTGCTGGGAGGAGGAAACCGCAGGGTGTCACTGGCCTCGTACACCCGAGTTAAACGGAAGAATGACGTTTGTGACTTCATTCGGTTAAGACAGCTGTGTTCTTTGGCATAGATCTCCGGTGAAGCACAGAGTTGTGTTTGGGGACTAAAAAAGGTTGAGTTTCAAAATAAATATATAATCAAGAAGCCGACATAATTACTGTTCGCTACAGACTTTGCAGTGCCCTACAAAGTAAACTAGGTCTGAGTGGAAGAGCAGTTAGAAGTGCATGGTGAGCCTCTGAGACGTGCTCAGCCCCAGTGACCACGGCTGGAGAGAGTCCGCCAGGCAGGGACCCCAGGGAGACCGAGGCACGAGAGTGCAAAGTAGAACAAACTTTTTACAATCTCAATGAGAAGGATCGAGTTGTTTGTTTGTTTGTTTATTGAGACAGGGTCTCACTATGTAGTTTAGGCTGGCCTCAAACTCACAGAGATCCTCCTGCCTCAGCCCCCTGAGTGCTAGGACTATAGGCCTGCGCCACCATGCCCAGGAAGATCAAGTATTTTAAATACTGTATTCAAGACTTGAAAATTTTTCTGACTTTATTATTGGCCATGTTTTACAGAACCTTGTCCTATCCTCAGTAAGAATAATATTGCCAGGTATGATGATGCACACCCGTAATACCAGCACGCCACAGGCTGAGGCAGGAAGACCACTGTGAGTTTGAGGCCAGCCTGGGCTACACATTGAGTTCAAGACCACCCTGAGCTGCATAGCAAGACCCTGTTTCTAATCACCCTTACCAAAGACTAATATTGATTGTTGTTGTCAAATACAAGTTTTGAGTATTTGCTTTGTGTCAGGCACTGTGTTAAACACTTTCCAAAGATTGTTTCATTTGAGTTTTCGTGAGAGGCCAGTGAGATCACTGTGACTGTTGTCAGGTTCATAAATTACTAATCTCTCGGACCAAGGCTTTTGTAGTTTTCCAAAAGCCACACCAAAGTAATTGGTGGAGCAAGGATTTGAACCCACACTACAGGGAAGGTGTGCACCCCTGACCCTGCTCCGTGCCAAGCTGCCACCCTGATTAACTGTTTAAGATTCTCTAGTCAGTGCTAAGAGATATGTGAGGAGGAGAGAAACAAGTTCTGTTGCCTCATAATACCATAAAAGAATGTGTAGGGGGTTTTTGCTTTATTTTCAGGCACTGGGGACTGAACTCAGGGCCTTCCCATTGAGCTACATCCCCAGGTTTATTTTTTATTTTGAGACGAGATCTTGCTCATTTGCCCAGGCTGGGCAAGAACTTGTGAAACCCCTGCCTCAGCCTCCCAGAGTGCTGCAATTACATACAGGTCTGTGGCATCAGGCACAGCTAAGAATTTTTCCAGGCAATGAAACTACTGGCATTTGTATTAGCTAAATACTTTTCATATTTTTATAAATTAAAATAAAATTAATCTGGTGTAACTGGAGGCATTTTCTTTAAATTTAAAGCAGGTTGATAAGATGTGGGGTGGACAATTTTTATACACCCTGTCGAAAGTGTTTGAAAGGGGAAAAAAAACCATGCTTAGTGATGTGGAGAAGAGAGGAGAAAACATATCTTTGTCCCTGTGTGTTCTATCAGTGAATTTACCCTTTGGAAATAAATGTGTTGGAAAGAAAGATAGTATAGTGGTTAGTAATACAAGCCCTGGAGTTAATGGGCTTTTGGTTTTCTTTTTCCTTCCTTTTTTTTTTTTTTTTTTTTTTTTTTTTTTTTTTTTTTTTTTTTTTTTTTTTTTTTTTTTTTTTTTTTTGAGGCAGGGTCTCACTATGCAGCTCAGCCTAGACTCAGACTCACAGTGATCCTCCTGCCTCAGCTTCCCCAGTGCTGGGATTATAGGCATGTACTACCTCACCCAGCTCCACAAAACTTTTGACTTCCAACTCCTAGGTTAGTGTTCAACTAATTCCTTACCCATGCAGTAAGAAGAGTAATTTCTCCTGTGGCCCGTTACAGTTTATAAAGCACTCACATTTATTTAATCACCGTTACATTCCATGCCCATTTAATGGTCCAGTAAGTAAATGCCCAGAGATCGGGTGACTTGGTCAGGACCCCAGAGGCAATCAGATGGCAGATTTGGGTCTTAAACCAGATTGTCTCTTTGCTGATTCATTGTATTTTCTGCTGTCATACTGCAGTCTTTTTTTGAGGCGGGGAGGGCTCTAAAATAGTCTACAACCTTAAAAAAGAACATTTTGATGTTGATCTTTACTGAAACCTGCCAGACAGGAGCTTTTCTAAAAAAAAAAAAAGAAGAAAATAAACTCCTTTATTTCCAGGGAACTAAAAGATGTTAATGCTGTCGATGTTTCCATGAACAACTCATTACCTTGAAGTTGAAAGTGAGATCTTTGGCATCTCCATTACTGAGTAAATATCTTCTAATTGTTCTTCAATTTCTTCCTTTCTCATGAAGATGTGGCCGTAGCTGTAACTTATAACCATGACGGGTCCTATAGCATGCAGGTAAGACTCAGTAAGGTTGTTCTTTGGTCAGACCTAAATCTGATCTTTCTCCTCCTGAGCAAGGTCTTTTTACTGTGTAGCCCAGGCTGCCCTCAAACTGTCAGCAATCCTCCTGCCTCAGCTTCCGGAGTGCTGGGATTGCAGGTGCGTGCCACCATGCTAGCTGACCTCAAGCTTGTGATCCTCCTGCCTCAGCCTCCCAGGTCACTGGAATTAGAGGTCTGTGCCACTGTACTCAGCCCTCAGCACTCTTAAAGGATTATTGAGATGCCCCTAACCTCACAGTGCTTTTATTTCTGAGTTACATCTATTAATATTTACCATTTAGAAAATTTTATTTTTTTAATTATGGTAAAATATATATAACATAAAACTTACTACTTTAATAGTTTTTAAGTGTACATCTCTGTGGCATTAAATATACTCATATGAAAAATAAGTAAATAAATAAATACACTCACGTGGTTGTACAACCATCACCATCCAACTCCAGAACTTTTTTAATCTTACAAGTTCTGAAATTCTTCTCTCCTGTAATGTCAGCACTCAGGAGGCAGAGGCAGGACTGTCGCGAGGTCAGGCCAGCCTGGGCTACAGAGTGAGTTCAAGACCAGCCTGGACTGCCCTGTCTCAACTGAAAAACAAAACAAAACAAAGAAAACAGCAACTGAACTTCTATAGTAATTAAACAGTGTGAATTCAGTTTCTTTTCCCTCAGCCCCCAGGAATAATCAGTCTACTGTTTCTATGCATTTGACCTCTCTACCTTTTCTACTTCATAGAAGTAGAAAAACAGTATTTGACCTTTTATGACTTAGTATAATGGCTTCAAGTTTTTTCCATGTTGTAGCATGTGTCCGAATTTTTTAAAAGCTGAATCATATATATATATATATAATATATACACCACACTGTACATGCACCCCACGTTTCCCTCTCTGTCCATCTCTGTGCATCCGCTCTCCTTTACCCCTCCGTCAGTAGCACTGTCTGCTCTACACCTCTAGCTATTGAACTTATGTGTACAGATGTCTCTTTGAGGCTTTGTTTTAAATTATGTGAGGTAGATGTTGTCTTTAAAGTGAGCTAAGAGATTTCAAATACTTCAAAATAGATTTATCATGATATATATTAGACTTCTCAACACATTTTGAGAACCCAGCACATTGGTTTGTCTCTGAGGTTCAGAAAAACCATGGAGAATTTACTGACTTTAGTATATGAGGGTTGCCATTCATTCTGGGGCCTCTGGTTTGGAGACCCTTTCTTTCTTTTTAAACAGGTCTCACTATGTAGTGCAGGCTGGCTTTGAACTCATTATGTAGCTCAGGCCGGCCTTGAACTCATGGTGATCCTTCTGCCTCAGCTTCCTGAGTGCTGGGCTCACAGGTGCGTGCCACCATGCCCAGCAGGGGACCCTTTCTTGTCCCCTGGTAAACGTTAAAGTTTTAAAAAATTTAAAAATTTTTTAAAATGTTAAAGTAGGTTTACTAATTTGTCTTAACCTGTTCATGAGATTAAATCCAGAAATTTGTAATGTGATTTCGTGACTCTTTAAACAAAACCATTTGCAATCTACCCTTTATGTCCTGAGAATTTCACAAATGTTCCAATAGCTGTTTCAGTTGGTTACAAAGGAGAGTAAAATTCCACATTTAACTTAGGATGGATGAGAAGCAGTGTCTAAGTGTTGCAGTGAGACCTATTTCACTGCAGCCTTCATAATATGTTTGAAAGAGCAGCCATAGGACTTCTACACTAACGTCATAGGCACTGAAATGAAAAGCAGCGATTTCTGTGTAGAAGGGAAATTTCCTTCTTAAGTATATATATGAGAAAATATTCTTTTTTCTTGTTTTGTTTTTTCCCTTGAGATTGAAGCTAGGGCCTTCCCACTGAGCTACAACACCAGCAGCGCACCCCTTTCCTGAGACAGTTTCCCTAAGATGCCCCAGTGAGTCTTGAACTTGCAGTCGTCCTGCCTCAGCCTGCTGGAGCGCTGGGATTCTAGGAATGAGCCACCACACCCGGCCCTGAGAAATATTTATGTATGTATGTATTTTTTGTGAGTCTCACTCTGTAATTGAGGCTGGCCTTGAGCTCAGTATGGAACCCAGCAGGCCTCAAACTTGCAACGATCCTTCTGTCTCAGCCTCCTGAATGCTGGGATTTCCAGTGGACACCACTATGCTCAGTTGAGAAAATATTTAAAAGAGAAAGCTTTTATGTCCGTTTGGCAACTTCCTTGAAACATTAAGTGCGAAATCTGGTTTTTGGCTCACAGGCTTTTGGGGTGAGAGAGTCATGGTCGGTGTCCATGTAAGGGCTCCTTAGATCAGAATGAAGCTTGTGAGGTGGATGTGTGTGCCTAGGAGAGGAAGGCACGGCCGCCCACCCATGTGCTTTGCCTTTCCCTTGCTGACACTGATAGAGAAAGGCTGAATGTCACTTAATCTCAGGTGCTCAAAAACGAGTACTAGCCTGTAATATACCCCAATAAATGTTAGTACTTTTGCTTATTTTATTTTATAATTTTATTACACATTTTTGCTGCTATCCTTTCTAATTGTTTGGTTTTGTTTCTTGGTTTTTTTCAGTTTTTGCTTCCTGAGACAGGGTCTTGGTCTGTAGTCCAGGCTGGGTTTGAGCTCACTGTGTAGCCCAAGCTGGCCTCAGACTCACTCTGTGGCCCAGGTTGACTTTGAATTCATGGTGATCCTCCTGCCTCAGCCTCCCTATAGCTGGGATTACAGGTGTGCCCCACTACATCTGGCTTCTCTCTGTTCTCAAATGAACCTTTGTGGCATTGTGCTGCTATGGATACGTTATGTAACTATTTTTTTCTTTTAATTATTTTATTGCTTATTGTTTGTAAAATATTGGGTGATTCCTATTTTATGTTATCTTTTGAAGCTGCTGAGGGTAAAGGCTGACTCTAGTGTTATGAAACCTGCAGCACTGCTCAGTTACAAAGATCTGTTTACGGTTCTTTCAGATCGAAGGTGAGACCTTCCATGTCCTCGGCGCTCTGCACAGCGAGGGGGGCTGCACCCACCTGAGCAGCTGTGTGAACGGTGTCATCAGACGAGCGAAGCTGGTGACCCTGGGGAGCACCATCCACCTGTTCTCCACGGTGAGTGCCCCGCCCCCGGTGTGGAAGGGAGGGGCCTGACCGAGGGTTGCCTCAGTTTCCCCTCTCCGCTTTCCTGCCGCACTCCTGCCTCCCCTCACTCCCCATCCACCCCTCTTGTTCTTCCTGCCCATTCTCACCCTTAGACTCATGGGGTCTCACTATGTGGCCCAGAATGGCTTCAAATTTGCGGCGAGCCCCCTGCCTCGGCAATCCCGAGTGCTTGGATCACAGGCGTGTGCCACCAGTCCTGGCCACACACCCACTTTCTCCTGGGGATTTGAGAGGCGCAGACCGGGAGCAGATGGGGACCAGGCAGTCAGTGCCCTTGCGGCGGGGCTCGTGGGAGTGGGACTGGCCAGGGGGGCTGTTGAGCTGGTCCTGCAGGTGCAGAGCTGGGCAGGGGAGGCGCAGAACCCCGACCTGCGCGAGGAACACCACCATCCCAGCGCGTTACTCCCTTATAATGGGAAACCAGGACTGAGAGGGATCTAGTGAGTGCTTAAAGTCACAAAGCTGATCAGAGAGCCAGGCATGGTGGCACCACTCAGGAGGCTGAGGCAGGAGGAGCAGGAGGAGTTCGGGGCAGCCTGTGCTCACAGCTAGCCCCTGTCCAAATGACTAATACTGGTTAGAACCCTGGCACTGATGACTGCAGCTAACGAATTACCTGAAAAGTGCCAGGGTCTCGGGAGTATTCGTAAGAACTCAGCGGAGGGGTCTGGACTCCATTTTCAGTTTGTTTTCCTTTTCAGGAAGGAAACATTGAGGTTGACATTCCGGTGCCCAAATACTTGTCTGCAGGGAGCTCAGAAGGAGCTCAGGGAGGCACCGTAGCGCCTATGACGGGAACCATCGAGAAGGTAACCGGGTGACAGGTGCAGAGGGCCCGCGGGGCTGGTGAGTGCTGTGGGCGCGCTCTGTCCGCCCCGCACGTGCTCTACCTCGCTGGCTCTTGCTTGCTGGAAAGCGCCCACCCCAAGAAAACAAAGGACCCATTACAGAGTCAGGTTCCGCATTTCGGTCTTCAGCAAAAATCGCTGTTGACCTAACTTATGATAAAGCCAACAGTGTTTGTTTGGTTTGGGTGCTGGGGATTGACCCCAGGTCCTTGTGCGTGGTAAGCATGTGCTCTGCTGCTAAGCTGCACCCCTAACCCAAGGTTTCTGGGTTTTTTCCTAAGTATTTTTTAATTTTAATTTTTATTAGGTGTGTGCCACGACATGTGACTCAGATTGTCTTTTATTATTAAAGTGGAGCGTTCCGCAGTCGCAGCGGCGTGTGTCAGTAATTCTAGCAGTTAGCACTCTAGAGGCTGAGGAAGGAGGATCTCTGTGAGTTTGAGGCCTGCCTGGGCTACACTGAGAGTTCAGGGACAGCTTGACTTACATAGCAAGACCTTGTCACAAAAAATTTTTTAAAAATAAAAAAAAGGAGCATTCACCAGGGAGTATCCCCCTAAAGATATTTTTTGTTATTGGGGTTTTTTTTTTTTTTTTGGTACTGGGAATCAAACTCAGGACCTTGCGCTTGCCAGGCAGGCTCTGTGCCACTGAGCTATGCCCAGGCCCCTAAAGGTAGTTTTTGATGTTAAATTTTTGTTTTATTCTGAGACAGGGTTTCACTGTAATTCAGGCTGGTGTTGAGCTCACTTTGTATCCCAGGCTGGCCTCAGACTCACTTCAGTTCTCCTGCCTCAGCCTCCTGAGTGCTGGGATTACAGGCGTGTGCTACCACGCCCTGATCACAATGACTTTAGAACATAACTCCACTATGTAATGTGTGGTTTTTTTTTTATGTAGTGTTTCTAAAAATCCAAAAAGTTAGTTAATTGGGTACCGTGGTGCATGCCATAGTCTCAGCACTGAGGAAGGCTGAGGCAGGAGGATCCAAGTTCCATCTGGGCAACTTAGCAGGTCCTTGACTTAAAGAAACGAACAAATCTGGGGCCTGGGGATGTAGTTCAGTGGTAAAGCACCCCTGGCTTTGATCCTAGTACATAAAGGAAAGAAAAAAAAAGGACCATAGATGAAGCATGAGTTCATTTATATACGTAAAAATAAATAGAGACATATCTTTCTGGGGTTGCTGATAAATTTAATTCTCTCACATGAGGATTGTCTATATGTTTAACTAAGTAGGGTCCTGAAGACTTAAAACACTGTCCAAGACAACCCTCAAACTAGAAACCCAGTCAAGCCAGGAATGGTAGCACATGCCTATAATCCTAGCACTCAGGAGGCTGAGGCAGGAGGATTGCTGAGTTTGAGCCTAGCCTGGGCTACATAGGGAATTCAAGACCAGCCTGAGCTGCATAGTGAAAGCCTGTCTCAAAGCAAACCAAAAAAGAAAACCAATCAAACCTCCTGTCTGGGAAGGTACATTTGTGTCTGTTAGTCCTCTGTTGGCAATGTGTCTTGCTTGTGATTCATGAAGACCAGAAGAAGGCAGAAGACCCAGGAAGTGGGTTCTTCGGATTCAAGCAAACTGGATGGCTCGGGAGGGAGAGACGGGGCCAGGCAGTGCTGGGCCCATGGGTTGCTGCCTGCAGTGTCATATGGACCTGGGGTCTCAGGTTTGCACTGGTGCCTTTGACTTTGGCAGGTGACACACCCTCACAGAAGCAGCTTCTGCTCGGTGCATTTGCATTCCGGTTCTGCAGACGTGGGAGGGCCTCAGTGTCCTTACGTAGTTATTTGTCCCTCTGAACCTCCAGGTGCTTGTGAAAGCTGGAGACAAAGTAAAAGCTGGAGATTCTCTGATGGTTATGATCGCCATGAAGATGGAGGTGCGTGAAATCATGAGCTGAGTTTAGTGATTTTAGAATTATCACATCAAAGTATTCCTTTGCCTTACCTTGGAAGTTAGGACCATTTTAAATATTAAGAGCTATAGATTGGCTAATCATTGGTTGCAAAACCAAACTCACTGGGCACGGTGGCACACGCCTATACTTTCGGCACTTGGGAGGCTGAGGCAGGAAGATCTGTAAGAGTTCGTGGCTAGCCTGGATTATGTTGTGAGACCTTGTCTCAAAAACCCCTAAACTATCCTTTCTGTAAATACATTTTCATTACAGTTTTGTGAAATTGCACCTGCCATTTTTTGATGATGAAATTATTGTTCTCAGAATGTAACTATTGCTGTTTTCTGCAGCTGAACTCAGGATGCCAGGCATTACTATCAGTGTGAGAACCTGGGTCAAATTACCTTAGCCGCTTAGGTTTGGGGTAGTTGGGAAGTACGGTAGGTGAGTGGTTCTCAGCCCTGAACAAGTATTACCTTTGCCCAGCGAGCTTTTCCCAAGTGCTTCCCCAGATAAACTCCTGAACTGGGATGGCTAGGAGCCGGGAGCCCGGAGCCCGGAGCAGCTGCTTTTTAACCCCGTGCCGGGGACGGAAGGCTCCGCCCGGGCTGCATCTCTGCCCTTGCCCTGCGTAAGCTGCCCGGGGGTGGGGCTCGCACAAAGCTGGGGGTGAAACAACTGCTTAGTCCGGGGCCTCACAGTCGCGGCCTTGAACGGTCCCTGCAGTGCCCGAGCAGTGAGGACGGTAAACGTGGTACTGTGGGCAGAGGTGTGTGAAAAAGAAAAAGTCGGGAGGCAGAGAGAGAGACTAGAAAACACCCGAACGGCCAGCCCCACGTGGCTTTGGCCGTCCCGACGCGGTGGGGGCCGGTCCTCGTTGGCGTCGTGACCCTTGCTTGTGTCTCGGCAGCACACCATAAAGGCCGCCCAGGACGGCACCATCAAGAAGGTGCTCTACGCGGAGGGCTCGCAGGCCGACAGACACTCCCTCTTAGTGGAATTCGAGCAGAAGGAGGACCGTGACAAAAGGGAATCAGACTAAACCTCTTCGCAGAAGCGGCCGGTTGCGCAGAATCTTCTCTGCGCCCAACTGAGAAGGTGCCTCCTGCTTCCTCTCGGCTCTGCTAAGCCGCAGCTGCGTGCAACAAGCGACCGCGCCGGCGTGCGCTAGAACCCTTTCGCTCGGAGGAATCGTGCACTTGGGTCCCGAATGCAACACTAAATTATCTCAAAAGGTTTCATATTCATAAAACTGAATTCGACTTTTTTTATGATGAGAAGCTAATGTGGTTTGTTTCTGCCTCCGTAGGGTATCAAGTGGGTCAGATGAGGACAACCAGAAGTGAAAGGTCATTTGATTAAGGAGTTACTTCCTCATTACGATCATGCTGAACACAGAGAATAACATATTTCAGAGGCGGGTGCCACGGAGCTAAACGCAACCAAGATGTTATTTTGCAATGAGTGACTTACTAGGCAGCTTAAGAATAAGGATGTTACTTGTTTCTGGCCTTTGCAAATGGAAAATTACTCTTTAGACTGCCTCTGTCTAATTTTTACACATTATACTTCTTTTTTTTGAGACAGGGTTTTGCTCTGTAGTTCAGGCTCGTCTTGAACTATGTAGTTCAGGCTGGCTTCCAACTCATGGCAGTCCTCCTGCCTCAGCCTCCCAAGTGCTGGGATTACAGGTGGATATTATACTTTCTAATCTTGTTTTAAAAATTTGTATATTTTGCTAGAACACAATATTAATATCTAATTTGGAAAAACATAATTTTATAGAATTGGGTAAGAGTAGAAAGTTTGAACTCTGAATACTTTTTTCTAGAAATACTTTTTAACTATCTTTGAATTTTATTTCTTTCCTCTTTTATTAAGTCTATTGGGTCCTAAGTTTGATTCCCGGTACAAAGAAGTGTACTGGTGCGGTTTAGGAATACGCGGTGCTCAACGCATCGCCCAGAACCTGTACCTGTACGTGGTGTCTCTTCGTCCCTTTTTTCCCATCCCCTCCCTCCCTCCCACCCCTCTTCCTCTCCATGTTTACAAAGTTTGCTTTATTTCTTTCATTTAGGTTTTACGTTACTGTGTTTCCATGCACTATTGGCTGAATTGCATTCTTGCTGAAAGGTAGGCTGCCTGCGACCTGGTGGCGGCCACACGCACATACCAAAGACGGTTGTGTCTTTTGATGCCCCTAGTTTCCCTGAGAGGATAGGACACAATCACGTCGAAAGTTGTATCATGCATGAAAACATCAAATCCAAAGTTAATGGAGTGCCTCGCTGTAAGCAGGCAATCCCGTGGACAAGGCAGCGGTGGAGAGACGCCAAATCCTGGAATCGGGATGCTGGGTTTCCGGATGCATCCTATCGCCCATTTCTGATCCAGGCAGCTGCCACTCAGTGACCCGCCGCGTGTGGGCGAGCAGAGCTGAGGGGCCGGGTGGAGGGATGCCTGTGTGCTTCCTGGCCCGGACCGAGGAGCGGCCTCCTCGGCACGCGGGGTTCATGCAGGGGAGCCCAGGGTCAGCGGGTGCGCAATTTGTGGATCAGAAATGAAGAAGGGCCATGGTTTCGCTGTTGGAATTGAGCACGGTCTGTTCTATACCCGAGGGCAGACCTGCCTGGCTGAAGGGGGAGGGTTTCAGGGGATTGCTGGGAGAGGGCGGGTTTGGTTGGGGCCACACTGCCCCTGGAACGGAATGGCGGGCTGGTGATTACTCGGCAGTTTTGTTTTTTTCTTTTTTTTCTTTTGAGACAAGGTTTTACTATGTAGCCCCGGCTCGCCTGGAACTCAGGCGATCCTCTTGCCTCAGCCTCCCGAGTACTGGAATTACAGGCGTGCGCCGCCACGCACAGCATTTAGATGTGCTTTAACAGATACATTTCCCCGAAAAGATCACTGCTTTCCCTGCAGAGGTCCGCCAGTGAAAATTTCTGATTGCTATTTGCTGCCTTCAAAGAGTGCCGTTTGTGTGCTTCGGCGGACTTGGGTGGAGCGATGTCAGTGCGCAGAGTGAACTCAACGCCGCGGGCTCCAGGCCCCACTTGCGGCTGGAATTCGTTCTTTAGGCTCCTCCCAGCTGTGGTGCTGACCGCACAGAGTTCCCTTTCACACAAAGGCTGGCTTATCTACAGGCATTTACTATCTAGGAGAGTCTCGGAAACAAAGATAAGACGTGACTTCTAGCCTCTATGGGGGCTGGGGATATAGCTCAGTGGAATAAGCGCCTGCCTAGCAAGCGCAGGGTCCTGAGTTCGATCCCCAGTACCGCCAAAAAAAAAAAAAGAAATGAGGTCCTAGCCTTTATGGCGGTGCATGCCTGTGATTCCAGCTACTCAAGAGGCTGAGGCAGGAGGGCCGCTGAATTTGAGGCCAGCCTGGCAACTTAGCAAGACCCTATCACAAAACATACATAAAAAATACGTACATACATATGAGGGAGATTTCTGTCCCTGTACATTAGGAGGAAAAAGGTCCCGCCGTGTAGGGGGGCGACTACCCGAGGGTGAGCAGCACATACCTGTGCCCCAGCGGGCGCGGAGGCCGCGGAGGGGAGGGAGGGAGCAACCCTCCTCTAGGTTAGCGCTGAAGGAAACGCAGCGCCCTAGACCGAGGCGTTGGGGGACAGCCAGCTACCAGCTGCTGCGGGAAGCAGGGAAGTGCAGCCGCGAGGCAGAGGGACTGCGGGACGCCCGCGGGAGGGTCGCAGGGCCGGGCGGGGCCGGGGAGGTGCGGGCCCAGAGCACAGCGGCCCGGAGCGTCCTCACTTCACTGAGATACCTCACCGCGCTCTCCGCCGCGTGCTGTGCCGCGGAGTGGGGGAAAGCGGAGGCCCGAGCGCGGGCCGGGATGGGGGCTCCGGGACTTCAGAGGACTTTGGGCCTGGGCGCTTAGCGCGTGCAAGGACACGGGACCATCCCCGGCACCAGAAACAAAACAAATCAAGTTGAGGTGTGTTTGTAGGCATTGCCCCAAGCAGAGTCACAGTGGGAAAGAGCAGCTTTCCTCTTCTAGTAATAACCCAGAGAGCGCAGTCTAGGAGCCACGGTGGGGCCTGGGTCCCCACACACGTGCTGAGCATGTGTTATACCAGAGCGCTCCATCCTCTGCTCCATGGTGCTTTTTAATCTGGAGCAAGAACACGGCATGGTACTCAAAATACAACCTTAAAGATAAAATTCTTCTTGCCTTCTTTTTTTTTGAGACAGGGTTTCATCACATAGTCCAGGCTGGCCTTGAACTTGACGTGATCCCCCTGCCTCAGCCTCCCCAGTGCTGAAAGTACAGGTGTGCACCACTATACCCAGCTCTTGTCTCTTTTTAACTATAGTGACTCATTTACCTCTCTGAGCTTCGTCTATAAAATCACTGTGGCAGATGGACCTCACAGGGTCATCTTTTTTTTTTTTTCCAGGGTCATCTTGGAAGTTAAATGACAAAATGTAGCTGTTGTCTGTCTGAGCCCCCTTGAAATTCAGCTGCTAGTTATTAACTCTTATTTTTTTTGAGAGAACAGTTAACCTGTACTACATTCAGCCTAGCTGGTTACTCTTCCTGGCAAACACGCAGGCCTTCAGGTAGTGAAAAGATCCTACCTGGACAAGCACCAGCCTGTCCTCTCTTTCCCCGCACTTCCCCTAGCCCCAGCCTGGCCCAGTGTCACCGGGCACCAGTGGGGGACAGGCAGATTTTGCTGCCTCTGGCCTCGCCAACCTGTCAGGAGAGTCTTGTGCTGCATGGACAGCGGGTGCTGGGAGCAGCTCACCTTTGATGTGAAGGCGGGGCCTGGCCTTGCTCTATCCTGCTGGTCAGCTGTCACTCATGGGGGTCTGGCTACAGGGAGGGGCCTTCCTGTGGGGGCACTTCCACCTCCAGGGCAGCAGAGTGGGGTGACCTCCCTGCTGAACGCGTTCTTTCTGCCTCTGTAATTGCCTTTCCTCCTCCCTCTTGTCCACCCATCCTCTGAGGACCAGCAGAAGCTGAAATGCCTAACCGTGGTGCTTTTCCTGTTGTCCTTAAAATATTTATAGCGCTGATAGTAATACTTTGCGGTTCTGTCGCACCTTGCAGCAGTGGATTTCCAAAAGCACTCCTAGATATTCACACTGTGCTTCACAACACCCGGGAAGGCCAGGCATGGTGGCGCATGCCTGTAATCCCAGCACTGGGGAGGCTGAGGCAGGAGGATCACTGTAAGTTTGAGGCCTGCCTGGGCTACATAAGTAAGTTCAAGACCAGTCTAAACTACAGAATGAGACCCTGTCTCCAAACAAAACAAAAAACCACCCCAGAAGAAAGGAAGATGTGAGTTGAACCGTTTGAGAAGGGAGGAGATGGATGTCCCAAGGCTTTTGCTCCAGGCCAGTGCAGGGAGCCTGGATCGCTGCTGGTCCTTTTCTGCTGTCCAAGGGCTTGTGGCCTTGGGGGGAGGCTCTCGGAACCCGGGAGGCCCGGCAGGGTGGAGCAGGCTGGTCCACCTCCCCACACGGCGCTGTGAATAACCCTGGGAACACCATCTCTCCAGACCGAGGGGTGCCCCATACCCAAGATGAACCTGTCACCCTGATGATTGTCTTCCATCTGCCGGACCCCAGGGACTAGAAAGCGGTGGTGCCTGAGTGGCTCAGTCCCGCGGGGCGAGAGTCTAAGCACAGTGCCCCAGCCCTTGCACCTCCCGGTGAGGAGGAGAGCAGGAAGCACCGCCTGCTCCTGGGGGTGGTTCCTGCTGTGTGCTCGCTGGCTTCTGCTGACCCTTTCCATTCGGTTGGAAATACTTCCCAAGGAGTGGGGCAGGGCACGTGCTCAGAGTGTGCAAAGCTCTGGGCTCAGTCTCTAGCATCCTTCTCAAAATATAGTAAAATAAAAAATTTAAAATAAAACCAGAAAGAATTTTCCTTCCAACCCCCCTAAAAAACCCCCACGAACTTAGGACTTGTTCCGTGTGTGTGTGTGTGTGTGTGTGTGTGTGTGTGTCTGTGTGTGTCTGTGTGTGTGTGTTGGAGACAGGGTCTCCTTGTGTAGCCCAGGCTGGCCTTGAACTCAAGGTGATCCTCCTGTCTCAGCTTCCCAATAGCTAGGACTACAGGTGTGCACCAGGGCAGTTATTCTCTCATTACCAACTGTGTCACAAAAGTGCTTTGTTTTGTTATGGGAAGTAGGCTTCACATTCGTTATAATGCACACTGCATCCTCTGTCGGCCAGGTGCCCTCTTCCCCTGAGCCGTCTGAGACAGCTTGGCTGCTCCCTCAGGAGAGCCCTTGGACCTTAACCCTGGAGCCTTCCTGTAATTTAGTACCCCATGGGCTGGGGATGTGGATCAGTGGTAGAGCTCTTGCCTTGCATGGAGAAGCCTGGGTTCAATCCCCAGCACCACAAAAGGAAAAAAAAAAAAAAAAAAAAAAAGATACAGTACCTGAAAAGATCTAGTATGTGCAAGGCAGAGTGTGAATATGTAGCTTTTTGACCCTATAAGATTTGCTTGTTCCTAATTAAGTTTTCTGCTTAATTTTTAAATATGTAATACAGTTGAAAAATCTAAAAGTGTGTAGTGGTACGTGCCTGTCATCCCAGTGATATAAAGGAACAGTGAGAGTCCCAACCTGCTGGATGTCAGATACACCGAGTTCGTGTTCCCTGAAATTGAAGAATAAATGCCAAGAACTAACAGAGGTTAAGAGTAGGAAAATTCATTGAGAGAGAGTGTGAGAGAGCTCCTGACAGACAGGACGGGTCCGGAATGGGCTGCCAATGAGCCCACTTTTCTGAGAAAGTCTTACTGGGTTAAATTGTAATCAGCCAATAAGATTGTAAGTATAGCGCTTGGCTGGCAGTAGCCAGAGCCTGGGATGACGTCATTAACCTTGAGCAAATAACCTTTAGTCTCTGTCTTGTCTTTGGCCTTCCTTTTGGTAGTCTCTGTCTCGGTGGGTGGGAAGGATGCCCCCCCAGTGAGATAATGGTCTGTTTAGATGGGAGATCTCACCACATCCGTGGATCCCTTAGGGAAGTATGTGAATCTGGCCGCTGTGACTTTACTCTTCAGATGCACCTCCAGCCATGGTCCTGATGCACTCTCATCCGTACTGACGCCCTCGAGGGCCCAGACCTGTCTGACTGCCTACACTATTTTTACCGAATTTAGCTGTCTATAATACCAGCATTCAGAAGACTGAGGCAGGAGAGTTGCCACCAGTGAATTCAAGGCCAGCCTGGACTACATTAGGAGGCCCTGATCAGTGGCATATAGCAAAACTGTCTCCCACGTGCCCCGTCCCTGCTTCCCCAGTTAAGCGCTATTATTTTTCCCTGTGTGACCTTTCCAGGTTTTTGTTTTCCTAGTATTGCATATTGAACATTATGCCTTTGCGATGATCTATACTCCCAGTCTCAGCATTCGGGAAGCTGAGGCAGGAGGATTGCCACAAGGTCATAGCTGGCCTGGGCTACATAGTGAATTCAAGGTGTAAGAAACTGTGGCCCTGTCTCTTCTGTCAAAGGATACAACAGGAGCGCCTCCATCTTACACTCTAGTCCCGCCTAGGCTGCCACGAAAATTATGGGAAAACATCTGCTCAGTTCAAATTCTGCAAGCACAGCTACAGAGCAGGACAGCTTATCAATAGCCAAGGCCCTTCTGTTCCCCAGCCCCTCTCCCTCGGCTCTTCCCACCCTTAGCAACCCTGCCCAGCAGCTCCTCAGGCCTGCCCTGCACGGGAGAGACTGCGAACCTTCAACTCATCCTACTGGGGAAAAGCTCCGCTGCTCCCCAGGCCTTGAGGATTAAAACCCCTGCCTCCTGGCCTCTTGGCGCACCTGTCACTTCATGCTCACAGCCCTCTGCAGAAGTGAAGTGCCTCGTTGACAATTCTTGATGTCTGTGTGCTTTATTTATCTGTGCTGACAAATAGAGTCTGGGGACATATTTCCAACAAAGGTCAGCCTGGAATACACTGCCGAACCGTGTCTCCAAAGACCCACCCCCCAAAAGCAATACACAAATGTAGAGGCTTCTTTCTCCCTTCCCCAGAGAAAGTACCATTTTATGCCCATTTTCCTGCACTACACTTTCTAAGAATTCAACATTATGTATTAGCTCCTTCCATAATGATATAGAGGGTTTCTTTACTCCACAGCTGCGTGGTATTCCGCTTGTTCCACTCAGCAGCTACAGTTTATTCAGCCAGAAACGGAGGGACCAGCTGAAAGCAAGATGGTGCACGGCTGTGTAGAGGGTCTGACAGTGAGGAACCTCTGCTGCTGCTGCTTGGGCTCGCGCACACGAGCTCCTCTGCTTGTCACTCACCAAATCGGAGCCGGGGCGCGTGCTGAGCTTGAGCTCTCACAGCATTCGGGAATAATGAAGCCACGAACCAAGAGAACAAAGTTAGGAAAGTCTTTTTGGTAACAAGAAGCAGGTAAACAGCTCCGGACTTCCAGGAGGGGCCCAGCCTGGGTGGCTGCATGGCCCCCGGATTCAGAGCTTCTTAGAGATCAGCAGAGCAGGGGAAGTGCTCAGTTGTTTCCGGGTCACCTATCATGGGTGAATTTAAAATGACCAGTGGAGCTCCGGCTCTCTAACCTAGTTCCTCAGCATGTGGGATTTAAGGAAAACTAGGATCTTATTTTATGTTATTCATTTAGGAACAGGGTCTTGCTGTGTAGCTCAGGCCGGCCTTGAACTCATGGTGATTGTCCGGATCTTCCTGCCTCAGCATCCTCAGTGCTGGGATGACAGGTGTACGCCAACCCCTCACCCCAGCTGAAACTTGGATTTGAGAAAAAAACTGGCTATTTTGCATTTTAATTCCTGGCAGCTGGGAAGCTTAGTAGGGCGTGGCCATACCTCCCTTCAGTGTGGAAGGGGTGCAGTCCGCGTTGCCTATGTTCATCCTTGGGCCAAAGCCCTAGTTCACTGTCTCTTACTTCAATTCCATCCGTATGGCCCGTCGCCCAGCTCCAGTGCAGGCCCTTTTCCTCGCTAGGTGTCTCATCCATAAGCTACCTGGGTAGCCTGCTCTTCCGGAGAGGAAGCCATTTATTTGGTGAAAGGGAAAAGGGTTCATGCAAAGCTAGCTCTGACGAGCTCAAGGGGCCAATCTGCCTCAGATCGCATCTTCCCGCGTACAGGCGGGCGAGGGCTTTTACGGCTAGCAACAGAAGAGCGAGGAGCACAGAGAGACAGCGCAGATCTTCACACGCGCCTTGTCCCTTGTGATGGTCCTCAGCTCTCCTCCTCTTTCTTGGGAAAGTACACCCAGCTCCAGACTCCTGGGGGTGGCATCTGCATATTCTGTCACTTCTTTGGGACTGAGGAGAGGAGGAGGTATTGATTATGTGCTCAGCAGGAGGAAGTCTGGAGAAGTTGCTTATCTCTAAAAGAAAAAAACAATCTAACTTTTAGGCACCAGGCATGGTGGTGCAAGCCTGCGATCCCAGCACTTGGGAGGCTGAGGCAGGAAGATCATCACTGTGAGCTGGAGGGCAGTGGAAGAATGACACTGAATGGACAGTGGCGGGGGATGAAACCAGGTGTGGCTTATAAGAAAAAGCAGAAGGAACGCTCCTGCTTGTTCTCAGGGGCTCCACAAAGAGCAACCCCTAGAGGTGGGTAAGTCTAGAGGCTTTTATGGGGTCTTTGGCGCAAGAAAGGTGCAGAGGGACACGCGAGATGCAGGTGTGCAGTCGCCCACTGCTTCTAGGCTTTGGATGTCCGGGGAGTTTATTTCTTTGTCCTTTGCATTTCAGTGGTTTGAGGCTTATCCTAGTTTACTCAGGACCTGTCCTTTGTCCTTTGCACTTCAGTTTCCTGAGACTTATCTTCAGCTTATCCGGTTCTGGCCTTCAGTGCACTCTCAGTTTATTCAGTTTATTCAGGCCCTTGCCTTACTCGGTCACCCCCGTATCTCCTGCTCTCAGAACCAACAGCTACAAGACCTCAGAATGAAGCCTTGCTGCCAGTTCTCCTCAGATTTCTCATTTTTCTGTTCCGTTTGCTCGTCCCCATTTCATGAACACATTCCTTCTTCATTGGCCTTTTCTCCCCGCTAAAATTCCCTGATGCTAGGAACCACCTGGAGTGCTTGCCAAAAGCGGATTTCCCTTTGGAATTTCTAAGTGAAAAGCATGACGTTCAGCCCACCTAAGAAACGCTTCATGTCACATTTACGAGGAGGGTGTAGGAAGGGTGAGCTAACCCAGGATATCCCAAGATGCAACATCCCCACAAGCCACTTGCAGTTCCTGATTCCATGGGGCCGGGCCTCCAGCCCCCAGGACCCCAGGCATCAGGCCTTGCCAACAGGGGCTGGGGTCAGCAGCATGGCGGCGGAGGATTTGTTAGAAATGCATATTCTCGGCTCCACTTCACACCTGCTGAATCAGGCTCTCAGGGGATGCACTCAGCAATCTGTTCTAACCAGGCCTCCTGCTGAGGTGTTTCGTACCTACCAAAGTTCAGGAGCTACAAATCTGTAGTTGTGTTTAGCTGCTTCTTAATGCTTCTGGCTGGGAAGTTATTTCATCTGAGATGCATATTTCGAATCTTATTTGTTCTCTGTATATTTACATAGTCTAACTCAACATAGGGAAGTGCTTTGCTGATATCTTTGTAAATGGTTCAGGAAATCTTGGCAAGAAAGAGATCTTGCAGGATTTGGTGGGAACTTGGTCCTTGTTAATTTCAAAGTTAATTTTTAAAAATCATTATAGAAACCACTGTGTATTAATACAGAATGATGGATTAGAACAGGGTTTGCAGTTGCAAAAGGCCGAAGGGACCAAGCACAGAAACAACAGCAGTAAGGGAAGTAACGGGCTGGGTGGGGTAAGGTTTGGCAAGCAGCTGCTCTGTGGCTCCACCCAGCTGCACCCACTAGGGGTGCCCGCCCCACCAGGCCAGGCCAGGCCAGTGTGGGCCCAGTGTTGTCACATTTAACTTTTGATATGAAATCTTGTAAGGTTTCTGTTTTACAGTACTGGAGACTAAACCCAGGGCCTGGTACATGTTAGGCAAATGTTCTATCCCTGAGCTACATCCTTAGCTATAAACTGCATGATTTTTAAATGTTGGCCTACAGTTCAGGTTCATTGTAAATATACACCTAGCCAAGCTGGCCTTTGGTTAGCAGCTCTGTCTTAGAAGACTCCCTGGGGAGGTGATTCATAGCTTTGCGATCCCTCTGTGGGTCATTGTTTCACAAAGAAGCAAGCCAAGCTGAGGCGTGTTCCCTGGTGACCCGCTGCTGTGGAACCCACCCTCAGACCATTGGTCACACGCCTGTGGGAGGCCAGTCAGCTCTTATCTCTAGGTAGCTCCTCAAGCAGCCAAAGATTAGCTTCACAGGAATAATTAGAACATTTATATTGGGAAATGGAGGGTTTTACATTGCATAATCCATTTGGAAGCAAAGAATACTTAATAGGAGGGTGTTTCCAGGGGGCAGATTTAAGTTTTGTGGGTCCTAAAATTGATAACAATTTGGGGGACCCTGTATAAGAAAAAGAATATCAGGACTAGGGTGTAACCCAGTGGTAGAGAGTGCATTTAGCATGAGTAAGACCCTGGGTTCAATCCCCAATACTGAAAAAGAAAAAAGGGCTGGGTATGGTGGTGCACACTTGTAGTCCTAGCACTTGGAAAGCTGAGGCACGAGGATTGTTCAAGGCCAGTCTGAGCTACATAGTGAGACCCTGTCTGAAAAAAAAAAAAAAAAAAAAAAAATGAAATTTTGTATACAAAATTAGCTATGGAAGTGAGTAGGTGTTAACCAAATGTGATAAAACATTTACTTTTGCAAATTTTACAAAACTGAAAGGACAGGGGCGGGGCTGGGGGTTTGGCTCAGTGGTAGAGCTCTTCTTGCCTTGCAAGTACAAGGCCCTGGGTTTGATCCCCAGCACCATTAAAAAAAAAAAAAAAGACCAAGAACTCAGAAGGGGTCCACACAGCAGGAGTGCTGGAGCCTCGTGGACGCCTCTGCATCTCCTGCAAGCGCGGGCTCTTGTAGTACACGAGGCACAGCTGGGCTGGGAGACCATCCCTGCTCCCTCCGCCTGAACTTGTTCAACACGCTAGGGCAATTTCTTCCTCCATTGGTCTAAGAGAAGCAGAAAAAAAAGAACAAAGACCCAGGAAATCTCTAAAGCCCCACTACATGAGTGTTAGGTCTCTTGGCCTGACTTTCAGTAAGCTTTTTCCCACTTGAAACTTGTTATGCTGGGATGTAGCTCAGTGGCACAGCGCCTGTCTGGCAAGTGCAAGGTCATGAGGTGGATTTCCAGTACCAAGAAAAAAAAAAAAGAAACTTGTTAAAAGTTCTTCCTGTATGTAATTTAATTAGGAGTGGAAGCTGGGTGTGGTGGCCCACGCCTGCAATCCCAGCACTTGGGAGGCTGAGGCAGGAGGATCATTGTGAATTCAAGACTAGTTTGGGCTACAGAGTGAGCTCAAGGCCAGCCTGACCAGCATAGTGAGACCCTGTCTAACAAGACAAAAAAAAAAAAAAAGAGAAAAAAGGAATCAGGAGTGGATTCTGGGAGAGACACTGAAAGCCCCTGAGATAACTCAACACTCTGTCACTAATTGCTGTCAAGCTTATCTAGAGACCCAAGGGAAGGCACCAGGCTGGGGTGCATATCTTTTAAAATCCGAAAGCCTGCTTTGTCTGTGCACTTTTTATTTTCTTGTCGGTCCAACACCACGTCTTTCTGTTCGTGCCCCATTGTGTGTGTTGGTACAGAGCCACCCGGAGCGCATCTTCTTCCCCTTCTCCTTGATAAATGTAGCCGCTTGTGCTTGTGTCTTTGGATGGACACTAGCAAATCGTTGCTCGCTGTGCACAAGTGCCTGGAGTCTAGCTGTCGGATCCGCCGTGTTGTGTCACTTGCTTCAGTGACAGTGAAAATTAAACATCCTGCATGAATTTACAAGGAAAAGCCTTAATTGGAAAGGAAGAGAAAATGAAGGGGATACCCAGCTCTAAGATCAAGCTGCCCCCTAAGAAAGAAAAGCTAAGAGAAAAGAGAGAAGGGGCCTCAGCTGGAAGAACCGAAGAGAGCACAGGTCTGAAGAACAGGGTCAGACGGGCCCAGCAACAGCAGTGGGGCCGCGCTGTGGGGTGCCGTGCTGGTCTGGGCCTGGTTTACCATTATCTTAGCCTGTTTCATAGCTCTGATGGACCTATGGCTGTGGGGTAGTACGTTCCCACGAGGTGGTTGCTCTTGCGTGGGAAGTGGGCAGCCGAGGTTTGCATCGTAGACCCCTTGCTCCCACTCCATGGAGGGGGTGACGTCATTGTGGGGGGTCTTTTTATCTTCCCTAGGAACTCTGTTTTCCCTAGAACTGAAGATGACAGGCTTCGGGAAATGGAGACCGAGCATAGCTGAGCATCTCTGCGAATCACTTGTCCTGGTGCTCTCTGAAAGGGGATGAGACAGGTCATGTAAACTAAGGGCTAATCAACTTTATCAACTTTTAGACAGACACTTTCAGAAAGTTAACATGGCTGTGTGTGGACCCAGAAGGGATTGAGCACAAAGTTTTATAAAATGAAGATGAAGCTCTATCCTGCCTTTAGGTACCTATTGCACATCTGCAAGTCCAACTCTAGGGCTCTGGTTGCCTCTGAAGAAAATATAAATTATGCTTTCAGTGAGTAACAGATTAAGGGCCTGAGAGTCCGTGTGAGCTCTGTCCCTGTGATACGGCCGTGGCACGTTTGCCTCTGCTCTGAGGGCCACCAGGGCCGTTTGAATTGAGACCAGATCAAAAATACAGAAAAAAAAAATTTTGTCTTTGCTTTTGGACTCTTTTTTCTTTTTCTTTTATCCTTTCAATTTTTTTCTATTTTTATTCTCTATATTATTTCTCCTTTTCCTCCTTTTGTCTTTTATTTCCTATTAGTATTATTTCTGTTGCCTTGATCTGATCCTCTAAGGGCCCTTCTACTCCGTAACAGGGTCCCTTGTCTCATTTCTCTTTCCTTCTCATATCTCATTGTTTTATTTTTCATATTTTTCTTCCCGGAAAACTTCCCAGCCCCCTATATCTTTAACAGTGCAACCATTAAGCTTTATTCATCTTTAGATAGTTAATTCTTTGTTACTACTGTTGAATTCTCTATTATTAGTAGAGGGGGAGGAGAACAAAAGCCACAGTGTCAAAGGAATCTAGAGGATATTAAAGTACAGATCAATGAGGGACTCATGGAGAATGTAACTAATCAGATAATGAAAGTAATGCGCCAGGCATGGTGCTGCACACGTAATCCCAGCACTCAGGAGCCTGAGGCAGGAGGATCGTTGTGAGTTCAAGACCAGCCTGGGCTATGAAGTGAGCACAAGGTCAGCCTGAACTGCATATTGAGACCCTGTCTGAAAAAGATGAGAGAGAGAGAGAGAGAGAGAGAGAGAGACAGACAGACAGAGAGAGAGACAGAGAGAGAGAGAGAATTTCTCCATATCACATCATAGTCAAAAGATCAGAAGTCCAGCACAGGTACAGAATCTTAAAAGGTGTTTTAAATAAAAACAAATCACTTATACAGGTAAGCACTTTAGAGTTACAGAAGATTTATAAACACAAACCTTAAAGACCAGGAGAGATTGGAGTGAAGAGTTTCAAGCCCTAAAAGAAAACAACTTCCACCACAGACTTACTTATTCTACAAACCTTTCATTCAAAACTTCCATGACAAAGGGCACCTCAAGAATTTCATGACTACCAAACCAGCAGTACAAGAAGTTCTCCAGCATATCCTGGAAAGAGACAGTGAAGTCCACAATACCAACAAATCTACTAAATGAATACAGTAGGCAGGGTGAGCATTTAAGCAGAAAAAAGGGAAAAGAGGGAATCAGCAACAAGAAAATAATGCAATGACAGGAATAAGTCAATACCTTTCAGTAATAACTCTAAATGTGATTGGTTTCAATTCCCCAATCAAAAAACACAGGTTGAAAGAATAGATCACAAAAATAAATAAATAAATAAATAAATAAATAAAGGCTCAATAATACGCAATATACAAGAAACACATTTCATCCAAAAAGGAAATATAGAGATTAAAAGTCAGAGGGTGGAAGACAATATCCCATGGAAAGGAACCTGGACCAAATCAGAAGTAACTCTCTTGATATCAGGCAACTTGGATTTCAAGCAAAAACTGATTGGAACAGGTAAAGAAGGTCACTACACATTTTAAGGAGACAATTCAACAGGAAGAGATAACAATTATATATGTACCAAATACTGGCATGCCAAACTTCCTGAAACAAATACTATTGGTCATAAAAAAAATCAGATAAACACCAACCCGGTTATAATGGGGGACCTTAATACTCCACTGTTATGAGTAGATCAACTAGACCAAAAATGACAATAACCACAGAAATCAGAGTTGAACCAAACCTTTAAACGAATGGTTCATACAACAGAATACACATTCTTCTCAGAAGCACATGGGATGTTCTCCAGAAAAAGAACACGTGCTAGCCCATAAAACATGCTTAAGTAAATACCAAAGAAGCAAAATAATCACATATTATCAGAGTACAATGCTACTAGATATCAATAGCAAAAGAAACCACAGAAATTGTGCAAACACATCAGAATTAAACATCCTCTTAAATAATCAGTGAGTCACAGAAAAAAAATCAAGGAAGAAATTAGAAAGCTCCTGAAATTAAATGATAATGCCCGTGTAACCAGAGCCTGCAGGACACAACTGAAAACAGTCCTAGGAAGGAAGGTTATAGCTGTGAATGCCCACATCAGAAAAGCAGAGCGGGCCCAAGTAACCTAACAATCACGTCAAGGTCCTCCAGAAAGTAGAACAGTCCAAATCCAAAGTGAATAAAAGGAAGGAAAATGTAACAACCAGAGCAGAAATGAATGAAATTAAGACTAAAACTACAATACCAAGAATCAATACATTGAAGAGTTGTTTTTTTGGCAGAATGCACCAAATAGACCAACCCTTAGCCAATCTTACCAAAAAAGTAAAGACCCAAATCAACCCAATGAGAAGTGAAAAAGAGCAATCATGACAACTCCGCCCAAATCCAGAAGATTATTCGTAAGCACTTTGAGGGCCTGTACTCTAATAAAGTGGAGAACTCAGAAGAAATGGGTAGAATCTTAGATATATATGAACTACCAAAACTCAGTCAAGATGACATATGAACCCTAAATAATCCAATATCAGGCAATGTGATTGAAGAAGTAATTTTAAAAAAAGTACCAACAAAGAAAGCCCCAGGTCCCAGTGGATTCACTCTACAAATTCTACAAGAACATTAGGAAGACTTAATGCCAACACTCCCCAAGCCTTTTCATAAAATTGAAAGAGGAGTACTACCAAAGTCCTTCCCTGAAGAAAGCATTACCCTGATTCCAAAACCAGAAAAGGACCCAACCAAAAAAACTACAGGTCAGTCTCTTTAATGAACATTGATGTAAAACACTTCAACAAGATACAAGCAAACAAACAAAAAAAAGATACAAGCAAACAGTATAACATAAATTATCAATAAGATCTTACATCACCACCAGTTAGGATTCATCTCAGCAATGGAGGTGTGGTTGAACATACACAAATCAATAAAGGTAATCCATCACATAAACAGAAGCAAGGATAGCTGGGCATGCTGACACATACCTGTAATCCCAGCACTCAGGAATCCGAAGCAGGAGGAGTGCCACAAGTTCGAGGATAGTAGAGAGTTCAAAGCTGCCCTGAATTATAGGCAAGACTGTCCCAACAACCCCCCCAAAACACAAAAATCACATGATTATTTCAACTGATGCAAAAAGGCCTTTGACAAAATCTAACATCCATTCATTACAAAAGCCCTGAATAAAATAGGTATAAAAGGATCTTATTAACTGTTTATGAAAAACCACCAACAAACATCTTATTAATGGGGAGAAGCTGAAAGATTTCCCTCTACTATCAGGAATAAGACAAGGGTGTCTGGTGTCACACCTACAGCAGACATTAGCTGGAACAACCAAGCAAGGGAAAGAAATGAAAGTGACATGTGTAGGAAAAAAAGTCAAATTATTATTTGCAGATGGCATGATCCTATACATGGAAGACCCAAAAATTTTCACTGAACGACCCCTAGAATTAATAATAAAATTCAGTAGCATAGGAGGGTACAAAGTCTACAAGGAAAACCAGTAGGATTCCCATACACCAATAATAAACTCACAAAGAGAGAAATTAGGAAATCACTACCTTTTCAAGAAAAGTTAAATGTCTAGGGATTAACCTAACCAAGGAAGTCAGAGACCTTTACAATGAAAACTACACAACTCTGTAAAAGAAGATTAAAGAGGACATCAGAAAATTATATAAACTGTGTTCCTGGATAGGCAGAACCAATACTGGCAAAATGACCATACTTCCAAACCTGACATACAGGTGTAATGCAATCACAATCACAATACCAATAACATTCCTCTCGGAAACAGAAAACAATGGCAAAATTCATATAGAACCATAGGAAAACTACAATAGTAAAAATAATCCTGGGAAATAAGAACAAGGCAGGAGGAATCGTAACTTCCTACTTCAAGCCACACTACAAAGCTACAGTGACAAAAACAGCACGCTAGCTTAAGATTTTCTAGGAGGCTGAGACATGAAGATCACCACCAATTTGAGGCCAGCCTGGGCTACATAGAGAAACCTTGCCCCCAAAAAGTAGACTCCTGGGAAGATGACAGAGTGGTGAGCAGCAGAGAAACAGGCTCTCTGAGATCTGGAGTGCAAGCTCTGGAATATAGCAATGTGAGGAAAAGAAAAACAAGGGAAGTTGGTCCCCAGGACCCAGCAAGAATCTGAAGTGAAAATAGAAGCCAAAGAGAGAGTGAAGAGAGGGACTTTAAGATAAAGAAGGAGGTAGCAAGGGGCACTTTCTGCCTGAGCCCTGACTGACAGCATCAGAGGGGTGGACCTAACCTAAACACGTGGTAACCACTGGCAATACCAGAGGCCTCCATGGAAAAATGCACCAGTGGTATGGAGCAGTGGACACAGTGGACTGCTGTGGCTGGTAAGTTATTCAGGTTCAGATGTCCCCCCCAGGAGAGGGCAGTTGGCTGGTAGCCATCTTGGAGAGAGGCCACTTGAGCTCAGAACACAGAGAAGGCATGGGGTAGTTCAATCTAGCAGCTCTCAGTATCGAGGTGAATGTGAGAAGTGAGTTCAACTCAGCAGAAGGTCAAAAAGCCAAATGAAGGGAGCAGAAGGCATACAGAGTGCTGCAGGCTTAACAAACCAGGTTCCTGTCTCACACCCAGAAATCAGCCTAGACGTTAGGGGAAGTAAAGATGCAGGCTTGCTGGGATTATCCACTATCCCACTGTAAATCTGTGACTGGCTTGGTGGGATTCACCAACACAGATCTGGGCTCTGTCTGCCCACGCTGTCTGCCAGTGACTGCTGAGACACTCTCTGAAGGGAACATGTTTTCTCTTCTTTTCTTCTTGTTTTATTTTGTTTTCTTGATTGTTTGTTCTTTTTTTTATATGAAGGTGAACATTGTTTCTAGCTTTCTTGTTGTTCTGTTTTATTCTTGTTTTTTATTTCCTCCTTCTTCCCCTCCTGTCTTCTTCACCAGTTTTCCAAAGTTCATGTAATCTTCCTTTGTCCTCCAGGCTTGCTTCTAATCACTTTCTCTTCTTCTATTTCTCACTGTTTTCCCCTAACCCTTTAAAATTTTCTCCCCTGAGGGTAAAATTACCATACTAAGGTCACATTCACTGTGTATAATTTCCTGGTTTGTTTTAGATTTTGTTGTATAACCACAAAACTAGTTCATATGGTTAAAGGTGACAAATCAGTAGTTACCACAGTTTGTCATTTTCTACTCTATATTTGATGCTTTTGTTACTGCTGATTGTATTACTTTATCCAAAGTGACATAATTGTTCTAATCAGTTACTCCTCCTGCTATGCCAAGACTGAGATTACCTAAGGGTCATAAACAATACTATCTGGCACTGCCAAAGAACCAGGGACAGACCAAATAGGCATGAAGTTCTCATCCCCAATAAATGGAAGGATCTTGCAACAGATTTAAAACCCAAAAGCCAGCTACGTCATTTCCAAAAGGTTCTAAATACTAGCAATGAAGCTACCCTAGCAATGAAGCTACTCACCATAGGGAATTTATAAGCATCAACTCAGAAATTAAAGTAAAAAAAGAAAAGAAAAGAAAATGAGAAGACACTTAAGCAAGGTGCAACCCTAGACTTCCAGCTCACTGAAGGCAAACCCAGGGGGCACTGAGGTCGAACAATCTGAAAACCACCTACCTGGATTCTCTGAAGTGGTACCATTGGAAATGAAAAAGCAGATGAACAAAGCTCTATAAAAAATTAAATCAGAAAGAGTTTCTCAGATAACTGCGGAAATGGTAACCATAATGAAAGACATGCTTAGTGACTCTAGAGCAGAGACAGACTTAAAAAAATAGACTAGCTTATGAAAATTATGGAAGTCATGAAGGTCCAAACCATTCCAAGAAATGGAATCCATCAAACAGATTCAAACAGATTTCCGGGAGATTAAAAATTGCATTAAAAGTATATGCAGCAGAATAACCCAGGTGAGGACAGAATATCAGATATCAGAATATCAGATATAGAAGACATGATTGTGGGTAGCAATAATGAAAAGAAAGATTTCTTAAAAAGAGCAAGGGTCCATGAGAAATCAATCCAGCAGCTGCTAGATGATACAAAGAATGTAAGATTGATCTAAGTCAATGAAAAAGCAGGAGATACTGCAAGTTACATAAGAAACATGTTCACAGATGTCATGGCAGAAAACTTCCCAGGGAAGGAAAAAGAATTTGATGTACAGCAAGTAAGGCATATAGAACTCCAATTAGCCATAGTAAAAAGCTTCAACAAGAATAGAATAGTAAAAACTCTTAGAGAAAAGAAACAATTCACCTATAAAGGAAAGCCCATCAGAAGCATATCAGGGGGGCTGGGGATGTGGCTCAGTGGTAGAGTTCTTGCCTCAGAATCACATCAGACTGCTCAATACAAATCCTCAAGTCAAGGAGAGCCTAGAGTGAATTTTTTTTTTTTTGTGGTGCCAAGGATCGAACTCAGGACCTTGCATTTGCCAGGCAGGCACTTCTGCCACTGAACTATATTCCCAGCCCTGGAGTGAAGTATTTCAAGCCCTAAAATAAAGCAAGTTCCAAACCAGATTGAAGTACCTTGCAGAACTATCTTTTAAAATGGATGGAAAACTAAGATACTTCCATGACAAAGAACACCTGAAGAAATGCATAAACACCAAACTAGTAATCTAAAATGTTTGAAGGACATTTTAGAAACAGATAACAAGGACTCCAATCCCATGAGAGCCCACAGAATGAATCCACTAAGCAAGGCAAACAATTAAAGTGGGAAAAAAGGGAGCCAACAACAGAAAATAACATGACAAGGATAAGTCAATACATACCAGTTATAACCATCAGTGTGAATGATCTCAGTTCACCAATCAAAAGACAGACTGACAGGACAGATCAAGGAGCAAGACCCAACAATATGCTGCCTACAAGAAGCACACTTAACTCAAAAAGAAATTCATAGGCTGAAAGTCAAATGAAGGGAAATAATACTCCTTGCAACAGGAACCTGGAAAAAAGTAGGGGTAGCTATTTTATTTGCAGACAAATTGCATTTCAAGACAAGACTGATTAAAAGAGACAAAGAAGGTTACTACATCCTTTTAAAGGGAACAATCCAAGAAGAGATAACAATCATGAATATATATGCACCAAATAGCAGTAAACCATATAAAAAAATAGTAACAGACATGAAAAATCAAATAAGCAGCAATGAAATTGTAACGGGGACCTCAACACTGCACTGTCACAAAAAGACAGACCAACTGGACAAAAAATCAACAAAGAAATGTTAGAACTTAACAAAAAGTTTGAACAAATGGACTTAATAGATGTCTACAGAGTTTTCCATGCCACAATGTCAGGATACACATTCTTCTCAGCTGCACACAAGACATTCTCCAAAATAGACCACATACTAGCTCATAGAGCATGCTTAAGTAAAGGCAAAGGAATTGAAATTATCCTATACAACTTATCCTACCATAGTGCAATGAAATTGGAAATTAGCGGAAAAAGAAACCACAAGAACTTTTAATTTGTACACATGGAAATCAAATAATGTGTGCTGGGCATGGTGGTGCAGGCCTGTAATCCCAGCACTCAGGAGGCTGAGGCAGGAAGATGGTTGTGAGTTTGAGACCAGCCTAGGTTACAAAGTGAGCTCAAGGACAGCCTGAACTACATAGTGAGACCATGTCTCAAAAAAAAAAAAAAAAAAGAAAAAGAAATTAAATAACACCCTCCTGAACAACCAATGGGTCAAGATGAAATTAAAGAAGAAATTAAATACTTTCTATAATTAATAATGCCAGCATAACATACCAGAACTGATGAGATACAAGAAAAGCAGTTCTATGCAGGAAATTTATACCCATATTTGGGAAACAGAGTGAGCTCAAATAAACATTAATAAACCTAATGCTGCACCTCAAGCTTCTAGAAAAAGGAAAGCAAGTCGAGCCCCAAGGTCTTAGGAGGGAGGACATTATAAAAATCAGAGCAGAAATTAATGCAGTGATGACTAAGAAAACAATACAAAGAATCAATGGGTCAAAGATTTGGTTCTTTGGAAAATTAAATAAAAGTGACAAATCCTGGGCCAGGCATCGGGGCAATGCCTGTGATCCCAGTACTCGGGGAGGCTGAGGCAGGAGGACTGTTAGTTTGAGACCAGCCTGGACTACAAAGTGAGTTCAAGGCCAGTCTGAACTGCATAGCAAGACCCTGTCTCAAAAAAAAGAAGATACTGGCAAACAGAATGCAGCAAATCATCATGATGATTGTATATTATGACTAAGTAGAATTTATCCCAGGATTACAGAGATAGTTCAACATATGCAAATCAATAAATGTAATACCATATTAACTGAGCCGAGGACAAAAACCAAATGATCATCTCAATAGATGCAGAGAAATAATCTCACAAAGTCCAACATCCCTTCCTGATAAAAGCCCTATGGAAAATTGGAATAGATGGTCTTTATCACTTTTTCTTTTTGTCGTTTTGAGACAGGGTCTCACTATGTAGTTCAGGGTTTTGGCCTTGAACCCACTTTGTAGCCCAGGCTGGCCTCAAACTCCCAACAATCCTCCTGTCTCAGCTTCCAGAGTGCTGGGACTATAGGCATGTGTCACCATGGTAATGTGATGCAGGCTAATGGTCTTTATCTCAATCTGATAAAAGCCATCAATGACAAACCAACAGCCAACATCACACTAAATGTACAAAAACTGAAAGCTTTCACTCTAAAATCAGGAACAAGCAAGGATGTCCACGGTCACCACTCCTATTCAATATAGTTCTGGAAACATTGGCCAGAGCAATTAGACCAAGGAAAGAAATAAAAGGAATAAGGATAGGAAAGGAAGAAGTTAAATTATTATTTGCAGATACTCTACATAGGAGACCTCAAAAATTTCACCAAAAGACTTCTAGATTTAATAACCATATTCAGTAGAGTAGCTGGATACAAAGTCAACACTCAAAAATCAGTAGCCTTCCTGTATGCGAATAACAAACTCACTGAGAGAGAAATTAGGGAAACAACACCTTTCACAATAGCATCCCCAAAAAATGAAATACCTATGTGGAGAAGGACATTCTGTAGTTTACCTTGTAATGTACTACCTATATGAGACTTTGAGCCTGACCAGACCATGATTGTTTGTTCCGGACAAAGTCTAGACAAAGCATTAGCATAGAAGGAAATGAAAGCAGGACCTTAGTCCCTGTGGAATGTTGCTGGGACAGCACAGGATGTTTTGCTGAGATATGTTCAAAGGAATGATAGTATGATGGCTAGGTAAGCCAAAGTACAGTTCCTGGGATAGTTACCCTAGAATGTCCTCACTAATCTTCTTAGTTATTCCTCCCATTTCCCCTGTTCGTGTTTTCTGTAAAAGAATCTTAATAAAAGGCTGGAGAAAATGGCAGTCGAGGCTTCAGTCCTAGAGCCCGTAGTCACCTGATCCCATAACTTCATCTCTCTCTTGTTGTTCTTTTCATTCACTGCATCTCATGTTGGGGACCTGTCACCCCACAGAAAACAACATACCTAGGAATTAATCTAACAAAGGAAGTAAAATAATCTACATTGAAAATTACAGTACTCTGAAAAAGGAGATTGAAGAGGACATCAGAAAATGGAAAGATATCCCTTGTTCATGAGTAGGAAGAACCAACATAGTGAAAATGGACCGTCTTCTAAAATTGTTATACAGAGTTAATGCAATCCCAATCAAACTCCCAACAGCACATCTCACAAAAATAGAGAAAACAACCCTAAAATCTGTTTGGAATTAGAGCACACCTAGACTAGCAAAGGCAATTCTGGGCAACAAAAGAAAAGGAGGGAGCATCACAATCCCTGACTTGAAATTATATCGCAAAGCTCCTGTGATAAAAACTGCATGGTACTGGCAAAATAACAGACTCAAGGATCAATAGTATAGATTAGAAGATGCAGAAACAACTCCAGACATTCTTAGCCACTTAATCTTCGACAAAAGAGTCAAACACCTTCCCTGGAAGAAAAATAGCTTGTTTAATAAATGGTGCTGGAAAACCTGCCTTTCCAACATGTCAAAGATTAAAACCAGACCCATACTTTCACCATGCACTAAACTAAAATTGAAATGGATCAAAGATCTAAATATTGAAATAGAAACTCTAAATCTGCTAGAAGATGCAATAGACAGAACTCTTAAAGACATTGACTCTGTGAGGGAAAGACTTTATGAAAAAACCGCAACTGCACAGGAACTACCACACAGAATCAACACCTGCGATCTCCTCTTATTAAAAGGCTTTTGCACAGCAAGAGAAACCACTAACAGAGTGAAGAGACAACCCACAGTGTGGGATAAACTTTCTCAGCTATTCGTCAGAGAAAGGACTAATATTTAGAAAACATAAAGACCTAAAGGAAAATCAGACCCTCACATTTAAAGCTCAGACCAAAAATGGGTATCTGAAATGAATAGACACTTCTCAGCTGAATAAGTACAAATGGAAAATACATGAAAAAATGCTCGACATCACTGGTTATTTAAGAGATGCAAATTAAATTAGTACAGAATAGAATAGAATAGAACAGAGTAGCATAACACTGGCATTCCATCTCACCCCAGAAAGAATGACATTATCAAGAAATCAACCAAATAACAAATGCTGGAGGAGCTGTGGGGAAAAAGAAACCCTTGTCCACTGTTGGTGGGAGTGTAGACTGGTGCAACCACTGTGGAAATCAGTGCAGATATTCCTCAAAAAAACTAGGAGTAGAGGTTGCATTCAACCTAGCTATTCCTCTTCTTGATATCTACCTGAAAGAATTAAAAATATGATACCACAGCAATATATGCACTCCCATATTTATAACAGCACAGTTTATAATAGCCAAATCTTGGAAACAGCCCAAATGCCATCAACCAATGAATGGATAAAGATGTGGTTTTTTTTTTTTATGCAATGAGGTATTACTCTGCCATAAAGAAGAATAAGATTGAGACATTTTAACCTAAATGCATGGACCTTGAGACCATATTCTTAAGTGAAAAAAATTGGACACACGTGCAAATACCACAATGTTTTTCTGGTGTGAGAAACTAGAATTGTAAATAGGGACCAAAATGTATAAGATATCCGGGCATGGCGGCACACGCCTTTAATCCCAGCACTCAGGAGGCTGAGGCAGGATGATTGTGGCGAATTTGAGGCCAGTCTGGGCTACAAAGTGAGCTCAAGGCCAGCCTGAACTGCACAGCGAGATCCTGCCTCAAAAAGACCAAAAAAAAAAAAAAAAAAAAAGTGTAAGATATTGGGAAATGGGAAGAAAATATTCAACTGCGAAAGGGAACTAGGGAAGGAGGATGGTGGATGGAAGGAAGGAAAAAGAAAAAAGGGAGAAAAGAAGGAAATATTGAAACAAAGCTTTTGTAAATAAAAAGGGGAAGAGGAGTTGAAGGGGGGGCAGGGGAATGGGAAAAAACAAAACCAAGTTATATCATGTACAAGCACAGATTCTGTATGAGGAATGTGATCATGATGGACACCTAAAATTTACCTGTAAACTTTAATTAAAAAAGAAGTACAAATGACTAATAAATATATGAAAAAAGCATTCTCTGGCCATTCCAGAAATACTAATTGAAACAACACTGAGATTCTGTCTTATTCCAGAAAGAGTGGCCATCACCAGGCAACTAGATACGGACAAATCATTGATGGATGTGGATTTCATTGAAAGTATTTCTGCACATATATTAAAACTATGTGGTATTTGTGTTTATTTTATCAATATGATGCACTACATGAACTGGTTTTTAAATATAAAATCAACGTTGCATTCCTGGGCTACTTATCATGGTACATAAGTCTTTTTGTACATTATTTGACCCTGTTTGTTATTTTTTTACAGTGCTGGGCATTGAACCCAGGGTCTCACAGGGGCTAAGTACATACTGTGCGACTAACTACTTCCCTCTGCCCAGCTGTTTGCCAGTATCTTAAACACACACACACACACACACACACACACACACTGGTTTCTCTTCAGATCATATAAATCTTTTGCCTTTTACTAAAGATTTCCGTGAAGAGGAGCAACCCTGAGTCTTAAACCAATTTTTTGAGGCCTTGTCTGGACAAGGCTACATTAAATCTATCTATCTATCAGATACAGATACAGATACAGATATAGATATAGATATAGATATAGATATAGATATAGATTTGTAGTCCAGGCTGGTCTTAACTTCACTATGCAACCCAGGCTGGCCTTGAACTCATGGCAATCCTCCTACTTCAGGCTCCTGAGTGCTGAGATTACAGGTGTGTACCACCATGGCCGGCATAAAATACAGGGACTGCCAAAAAAATGTCTACACATGCCAGCAGTTTGCCATACAAATAAATGTCTGGAAGCTAATGATCCCCACTTTGAGCATCTCTTGTAATTGTAGAGACCAAACATAACTTGTATTAGTCTCATGATGTCTCAATAAATTTAGTATTGAAATATTTATACAAGTTTTTCTTTTCCTGAGGTATACATTTTTTGCAGACACTATTTTTGCTTCTATGTTTAAGAGGGATATTAGTCTGTAGTTTTATTATATATATATGAATGAATTGGGAAAATACTGGCTTTTTTTTTCTATTTTTTGAGACAGAGTCTCACTATATAGTTCAGGCTCGAACTTGCCGTGCAAACCACATTAGCCTTGAATATGTTATCTTCTGCCTTAGCCTTGTGAGGGCTGGGGTTACAGATATGCATTACCTGCATGGGTACAGGCTGGGATTACCTGGTTTGAAAATACTGGTTACAGCTGGGTGTGATCACACACCTGTAATCCCAGAATGTGGGAGGCTGAGGCAGGAGGATCACTGCGAGACCAGTCTGGGTTACATAGTGTTTGGGAAAAAAGGAAAAGAAGAAACAGAGGTTCAAGCTCAACAGAATAGGGCCTTGCTGTATGACCTAGGCTGACCTCGAATTTATGGTGATCTTTCTGCCTCAGCCTCTCCACTGCTGAGATTATAGCTGTGTGCCACTACCCCTGGCAACCCTGATACCTCTGACAATTATGGCTGATTTGGGTTCTTCTTTTGTCTATGAAGTACAACGGTCTCCTTTTGATTAAAGAGACATCTAAATGCAACCAGAAAGAACGGTTTCTCTCTAAGTTGTTTAAGTGGTCATGGGGTATAATTCTGTAAATTCCTTTCTTTTTCTGAAAGCAAAAGCAAATCACCTCAGCTTGACACTCACGGCAAGTGAGACAGCGTCTCACTATATAGTCAGAACCCTGTTCACAGGTCCCCTCTTCTACCAGGAGCAGCCAGCAGCTCCGCCTGCGCAGTGGCGCTGTCACACACTCTTCTCAGGGTGCCTCATGGAGGCTGTTTCACAGATCGTGATTGTTACGGTTGATACATTGTGTCAACTTGGGGAATCTAGAGGTTTGGCTGAGTGACTCAGCAGTTGTGCATCTTGGGGTGAAAGGACACGCCCTTACCCTTCTGGGATGTTGTTTATTGTGTTAATTTGAGAAGTCTAGAAGGTTAACTATGTGCCTCAGAAGGGAGCTGGGGTGTTTACTTTATATTCATCCCGAGCCTGTGCAAGAGGAAGGCATGTAGAGGGTGTGGGTGTAGAGGACAACCCCACCTCTGCAGAGCGGGTAGCCTGCATAGGAAAAGAATTGAGGAAGGACGGCTGCTGGTTCTTCAGAAAAGCTCCAATCTTCACCTTCAGCTTGGTCATCTCCTGGCTTCCGGTGCAGACTGTTCGGCTTCCGCCTGGGACTCTTCAGCCTCCTGGTGTTGGCTCTCCGGCCTTCGTCATAGACTCATCAGCATTTCATCGCAGACCCAACAACAACCCTTGATACGGACTTGCACAGACACTGCAGTGAGCTCCAGGCCCCAGGCCTGGGCTCTTCCTTCTCCGGTGTGCAGACCCTCTGCAAGCTTCCTCATCTAACCCTGTAGCTGACGGCTGTAAGCCAAACTTGTAATTTCTTGTCCATTTGTATATTTTGTGTTATATCTGTTTCTCTAGTAAACCCTGCCTAATACAATGATGCTGCAGACTCGGAGAGGTTAAGAGATACACCATCCTAGCCAGGCACGGTGGACGCACACTGGCGTCCCAGCACTGTGGGAGGCTGAGGCAAGAAGTTCACGAGTTCAAGCCCAGCCAGGGCAACTGAGCCACTTAGTGAGATCCTATCTCAAAACAGAGAAAAAGTCTGGGGATGTAGCTCAGGGTGAAGGCTCTGAGTTTTATCCCCAGTATTAAAAATATGGCCATCATCATCTCATAAACAGTGGCCCAGTCTGGTGTAAGTGCTGATCCAGGTAACTCCAGAGCCTGCCTCTCCTACTAATTACAACACTCCTTGCTTACAGTCCTCCTGGGCTCCCCGGAGGCAGCACTCAAACAACCTCCTCAAAACCCTTTCTGGGCGTGGTGGCCTAGGCCTGCAATCCCAGCACTCAAGAGGCTGAGGCAGGAGGATCACCATGTGTTCAAGCCCAACCTGGGCTACTCAGTGAGTTCAAGGCCATCCTGAACTGCATAGTGAGACCCAGTCTCAAAAAGACAAAAAAACAAAATGAAAAGAACTTTTCTTTTCCAAGAAAAGAAAAGAAAAAAACCCTTTCTCTCTTCTATGGCATCCACACTGCTTGATTCTGAGTTCCCGGGTTGAATGGTAGGCAGGGGTGCTGGGCCTGTACTGTTCTTTCTGTATAGTCCCTGCATTTATTATGGTTGATGTGAAGGCAGTCAATGAATGGTGAAATAGGTGATTTAAGGGAAACAATCGTATATCCTGAAATTTTGAGGTAAGTTCAGATTTCAAGTTGGAAGGAAATAAATATAACTTGATGTTCTCATTTTTCCACCCGTTGGAGGAACCGAATCTCAAAGAAGGGAGATATGATTTCCCCAGCCCTGTGCTCACAGCCAAACTAAGAGTTTCAATCTAGGACTTTCCTGAGACTGGTGGGCCTATTTCAAAAGTTACAAAGCAATGCCATACCTCAGTTTGTAAGCTATATGAAAATAAACATAGCTGGGCATGGTGGTGTACACCTATTATCTCTGACCTCTGGAAGGCTGAGGCAGGAGCATTCTAGCCTGGGCAACTTAGTGACCTAGCGAGACCCTGTCTCAAAACAAAAACCAAAAAAGGCCTCGGGGTAACTCAGTCAGAAGGCCCTATGTTGGATCTCCAGTGCAGAACAAACAAACCAAAAACCAAAAGACCCTAACATGTAAAAACAAAATACCAAGGGACCTGAACTTCAAAAAGCAGAGATAACATTGAAAATTCCAACTACAGTGACTTCATTATTGACTATCCATATTATTTATTAGGGTTTTGTGTGTGTGTGTGTGTGTGTGTGTGTGTGTGTATGTATGTGTGTGTGTGTGTGTGTGTGTTTGAGACAGGGTCTTGCTATGCACTTCAGGCTGGCCTTGACCTCACTTTGTAGCCCAGCCTAGCCTTGAACTCACAAGAATCCTCCTGCCTCAGCCTCCTGAGTGCTGGGATTACAGGTGTGCGCCACAGCGCCCCGCTATGTATTAGTTCTTTTGAGAAATTCTTCATCTGAAGACTTGAAATAAACTCTGAGACCCTTCTCAGGTGCAAGCAAATCATCTTGCACAGAGAGCACCTGCTGAGCAGGGGTGACTAAGGCCTTGGGCTCTGCACCACAGATGCTGCCCACGGTACATGGCCCCGTCACATTCACGCAGACTGAGCCACGTCCTCACACATCGCACAGCTATGCTGCTGCTCTGCACGGCTGCATCCTACCTATCAAGAATGGAAAGAATCTCTTCCTGTCTCTTCACCCCTGCTGCTGGCTGCTCTTCCAGTCAGACCTGATCTGCCAGGGAGCTGTCATGAACACCTCCTAGGAGTCCCCAGGCCAGTAGGCCCGACCTCAGGCCTTGGCACTTCCATCCCCCGCCCCCATCCCATCCCTGGGCCGCAAAGCCCAGGCACCGCTTCTACTGTGCGACAAAGCAATGAACCCTGGGGTGTCCCATTTTTATCGAAAGAATGCAGTCCAGTCATTTCCTTTCCCGAAAGCCCTGAGGGATCCTCTCTGCTCTCCCATGATACGATAAAGAAACTGGACTTCACCTTTTGATTTCTCTGCTGATTTCCTCTTTCTGTGTACATGGCTTCAAAATTATCATCTCCTAATAAGTTGCATTTTATTATCTTTCACCTGCCTAGAACTATAAGGTAACCTGAGCCTGATTTTTTTGTTTGTTTGTGTGTTTGTTTTTTGAGACAGTGTCTTACTATGTAATTCAGGCTGACCTTGAACTGACTGTGTAGCCTAGACTGGACTCAAATCCATGGTGAGCCTCCTGCCTCAGCCTCCCCAGTGCTGGGATTACAGGCGTGCACCGCCATGCCTGGCACACTTTAATTCGTTTTCACCCCTCCCTCTCCCCGCCCCCCTGCTTCCTCCAGCTCTTGGTCCTCTTCCCGCATGCAGAAGCTCTATTTCCGTGTTTTCTCCTGTTCTCTCTGTTTTTCCCATCTTTTTCCCCTCCTTCTCCCTCTCCGTTTCTGGATCCCCTTCCTGTTTGAAAAAGAGCTCCCTAGCTCCTATTAGGAATAATTTTCTGGGTATGGTGGTGCAGACCTAGAGTCCTAGCCCTCGGGGGGCTGAGGCGGGAGGGTCACTGTGAGTTCAGGGCCAGCCTGGGCTACATAGTGAGACCCTGTCTCAAAAACAAAAAACAAACAAACGAAAAAAGGGGTGATCTTTTTTTGGCAAGATTGCCCTCTTGTCAAATGTTCTTGTCATATTAAACTGTACTACCTTCTCCAGTGCTAAATATTTCTGTGCTTAGTATGGATTATGTGGAAGTATTTATTTAGATTTTTCTTTATTTCCTGAAGGCAAGAGTACTATTACTCTCTCTCTTTATTTTTTGTCTTTTTGAGACAGTCTCACTATGCAGTTCAGGCTGCCCTTGAGCTCCCTTTGTAGCCCAGGCTGGTCTTGAACTCGTAATGATCCTCCTGCCTCAGCCTCCCTAGTGCTGGGATTATTGGCGTGGGCCACCATGCCCGGCCTACTATTACTCTTGAATGTTGAATATCCACCTCACGCCTGCTACTGCCTAGGCCTGGGCGGGCCAAGGTAGGGGACAACTGAACACTTAAAAATGTGGCTGGTTCAAATTAAGATGGACTTTCAGTGTGAAATACTTGAGTTAGCTTTCTGCAGCTTCTAATGAGGATCACTGTGTTGACGAGGACTGTGGGGAGAGAAGGCCAGTTAAGGAGCTTGTCCTTTCTCAAGGTGAAACTCTGTGTTTATTACCACTGGGTTCTCAAGGAACTAGGATGTCTTCAGCTAGTGTAGTCTTGCCCTGCGGCATCATAGCATCACAGGGTCACTGAGGCCTCAACTGTGACCAGAGGGGCACGGGAATTATGTTCCTGTATAACAGAGCTGGCCTGCGTGGCAAGATACTAGGCCTCAGACAAGCCCTTATCACAATTTAATTAGGAACTGATTTCTTCTCCCCAACAGTTATACAGAATGGTCCTTGACAGACCCCTCGTTTTGTTTTTGTAATTGCTGCAGGTGAAATGGCGCACTGGCTCTGACAGTCTACACAGCAACAAACATTTTCAGGAATCTGGGGGAGGGCTCGTTGGTCAGCATGCGAGCCTCCTGCATCGTGTTCTTTAGCGGTCCCCTTGTCCTGGGTTTTGTAGCCTGCGTGGGTCTCAGTACTTGTGGTGTCGGCTTTTCGCCAGGGCCATCCTTGAGAAAGCTCTCATTGGAGGGCCGGGTGGGAATGGGCTTCAGCACGGGGCTGGGGTGGTCCTCTCTCTGTGGTCACACGTTCCAGCAGGGCAGCTGTCATGGGATTCCACTCTGTTCACACGCAAGCGCACTCTCCACCCCGTGCTATTAACTGCACTGGGCCATCCCGCTTCCCTGTTATAGGACTTCAGGCCTCGGTGGGCTCGTCAGAGGTGCCCTTTTGCCAATGAAGTTCTGAGAGGCTATTTACTCTCTGCAGCCAGGTATTTATAAAAAAATCAGGTAAAGATACCAAGATTTGATTATGCACGTGGAGGTAATCATATTCCCCTGTTCTGTTTCTGTAACTGTGCCTCCAGGCACAGCTGTCTTCCGCGCTGAACTCCTCAGGGCCCAGCCCTCTCAGAGTGCCTACAGTATTTTTAAGTAACTTAGCTATCTATAATATTGCTGCTTCTAAAGAAGCATCCCTAACTTTGGTCACAGAGGGATGAGCGGAGAGTTCTTCTTAACTGCTTCAAGCCAAAAAGGGTCAACCTAAGGGGAGACTGCTATCAGGAGACTTCTCCAGAGAAATAAACGTTAAACAACAAATAAATGAGTTTTTAAAAAACTTATTTAAATCTTACATGGAAACTTAACATTTCATTTTGCTCCACACTTGTGACTTGCGTTATATTTGTCAGACAGCGCTGTCTAGACATGTCATGTACTCAGAGAATGCGTATAACTGACTATACCACCCTCAACCCTGAGGGGAGCTAGCAACACCTACTAAGAAGGAATCACACAAACTCAGGGTTTGACGAAAATGTAATTCAGTGCAGCTTTTCATTTTGTGCTTGAGAGTAGTGAGTCCCAGAGAAATTCTGATACCCAGTGTACCATCCATTGAATAAAAGACAGGAAAGCAGGAGGTACAGTTCCCCCAGTTTATGGACTCTTTCAGCCATGATGGTCTCGTTCTTTGTGATCAAACAGCTGTCCAAGGAAGGCTGAGCTCTGATCTCTTCTAGGAGTGGGGTGGGCTGGGCAGGGAGGTCCAGGATGTGTCCTGGGACAGTGGGAGATTGTGACATCATCAGTGATGGCCCCAGTATTCCACTGCTGGGCCTCCAACACCAGCTGTTCCTGCAAGTCCATTCCTCTATCATGAGCTTGGAGCAGCGAAAATTGGCAGATCCACATGTAACCTGAGACGACAGACTGGCTCTGGTAAATATTCCCATTTTTTAATTTGGAAAGTGACCCACTAGAATATTGTTACTTTTTTTTTTGTATGAAGCGGGTAATGGTGCCTACTTACCTAGAGCCAGTTTCTGATGTGCTTCCACTTTTCTGGATGAAGGGTTCCTCTTTTAACTGTTCCAGAAGTAGAGCACAGAGTCCTAGGCAGCCTTCCAGCAGCTTTGCTGGTGACATCTTTTGAGGGAGGGGAGAGGTGAAAGCTTCTGTTTCCAGTCCCTACTCTGATAGGCCAGGAGGAGGAGGAGGAGGAGGAGTTTGGCATAAATCTGGGGGACTATGCTGGCCACTTTAGACTACTTATGGCCACACTAGGCTCCATCCCTGACTCTGAGGTCTAACCATGTCACTATTCTAAACATTGTTATGGGTCTGGGGATATAGCTTCTAGTGGGAGAACCACATGCCTAGTATGCATGAGGCCTGGGATTTGATCCCCAGCACACAAACAAATCATGCTATCATTTTGAATTGAGAATCTAAATGACAGGCTCTACTCAAATCCAAGTGGGTTGTATAGGTCAAATGGGTCATCTCATTTACATATTTATAAATGAGCAAGCCTGAACTCAATAAACACATTTATGTAACTACTAGGCAAAATGGAACGCACTCAAGTTAAGGGGTTGTGGTAGCACACCCCGGACTACTGCCTTTGAATTGTGACTGCATACATCGTTAGCCAGGAGGCTTAATTTTAGCTAGTTGAACTACCAGAAATGTTAGCAATCTGTCTTCAGATTTCTTCTGCTAAGAACAAATTCTTGAAGTGTGGGATCCTTAGTTTTGTGTTTCTTTAAACAGAACTGTGACTACCTTATCAGGGAATATTCATTTTGACATGAATTTGTAAGCTTTTGCTGCAATGGCAACAATTAGTTTCAACTTGAATGCTTTACCTTGAAGTATTAATTTGCATGTGCTGCTCTAGGTATACGGCAAATATATACGTGTGTGTGCATGTGTGGGAGGTTAGAGACAGGGTAGGTTCCACCGTAGTTCTTACCATTGTACTGAGAGCGGGACTGTAAAAATGATCTTTTCAAATTCTATACCTGAAAAAAACAAGGCCTTTTCGCTCAAATATTTAAAATCTCATGAAGTTATATGAACATGTTAATGAATATCCTTTTGTTAAATATTGTAATTTATGCTTTATCTTCTGGACCCTTTTCCGTTTTAAAAATAACCAGGACAGTGTTAACAAATGTGTTTCTCTCACACAGTGACGATGACTGAGTAATAATTCTCCATTTCACATTCAGTACTATAGCTAGGAAGGGCGTGATGGGCGCAGTTGCTACTACTGTACCGTCAGACCATATGGCACAATTTACATCTGCCAAGGAGCACAGCCACTGCACACAACAGGAAACAATAGAGGCTGCTTATTTTATTTTATTTGTTTGTGGTGCCGGGGATATGGTGCCAGCCTCGTCTAGGCTGGGCAAGCACTTTATCTCTGTGTGCTACCCTCAGCCTAAGGCACTGTCTTAAGATTAATCAACAGACAGAAGTTAAACAGCTCTTGCTCCTTTTAATTTGTTTACTCAGTTATTACTGGGTAGCACATACATTTGTTGCATAGGTAAGACCCCCCCACACTTCTACACAGTGTGCAACCAGGCCTCAGAGCAGTGCACACTGCGGAGGGGAGGTGATCCTGGAGGCAGTGGATTATATGATGTCACACCAAGTGTGACAGAAGCATGTGCTGGGTGTCACACAAGTACAGAAGGAGAAACATGCAGAAGAGCTGGAGCCTAGGGATGAGCAAGGAGTCAGTCCCAGAGAAGACCATGCCTGAGTTAATTACTGAGCTCTGGGTAGGAAACACATCGTGGTGGTTAAGAAAATAAACTCGTTACATTGTGTGCGTTTAAATCCCAGCATCTCTGCTAACTTGCTTTGAAGCCTCTGGCATGGTATTAAATCTCTCTGTGCTTCATTTTTGTCCTCTGTGAAATGGGCGTAATAATCTAGCACAGGTGCAGGGGTCAAATGAAGATTACATGAGGGTGAGGGGCATAGAGGCAGCACATGACCCATGGAAAGTCCTCAGTTGGTGTCAGTGACTGTGCCAGGGTAGCAGAATGAGGGACAGCAAGGGGAGTCGAGGGACAAAGCAGGTTTGGCTTGTTAAAACTGATCCATGAGCTGAATTTGTGTGAAAGGTGATGGGGGATGGTGAGAAAGGACAGATTAGGAGAGAGAAAATTCCACACCAAAAAAGCTCAGGCTAAAGCAGTCCCTCAGTTTTAAGGAAGAAATTCAGATTTGCATTATAGAAAAACAACCCTGGTCCAGTGGAAAACAGCAGCACCTGGGGGATTAGGTAAGAGCAAGAGTGGTTAAGTCAAGAGCGACGATGGAGGCTTGGCCCAGGAGTGGAGGGTCGAGCTGAGATGTGAAAGCTACTGAGGAGGTAAAATTGATGAGAGTTGGTAAGATTTTGAGTTTGTGAACCCTGAAGGGCCAGTGGGATGACCAGATTTGGGCCTAGGCCTGCCACTCAGGGGCTAGAAGTTAAGATTTTGGACTCCTTGGGAAACAGGTCGGCACAGTGGGAAGGTGAGAGCATGACACAGGTTGCAGCCGGGAGGAGTTGCAGGGGTGACTCTGTGAAGTCCAACATTTAAGAGTCAAGGGTGAGGCCAACAAGCAGGAGAGGCTGCAGAAGGAAGGAGATGTAGAAGAGAATGCGTTCCGGGCAGTGATGGAAACCCAAGGAGAAGGCCTTCCCCCGTAGAAGTGAGGTCAAGAGCTGTCCCTTGGCAATTAGCAAAGTGTCAAGGAGATCCAGGAACTACCGCTTCTAGGAAGTAAGACACACTAGGACAAGAGATACAGAACCCTCTTCATGAAGACCCTAGATGTTAGTTGATATTTGAGGTCAGTCTAGTATTTTAAGTTGGTAGGTGAATCCCAAGAAACCCTCCACGGATGTGGTCCAGTACCCGGCTTGGTGCAGAAGATGGACCTGGCCTGCTTTGCAGGGCTGTCTTTTCCGGCCCAGCCAGAGGCCTTGCCATACTGGTACCCACACTAACTGCTGGTGGGAAGAACGAAGGAGTGAGTGTATGGTCTGCAGCTGCCAAGATCCACCTTGGTAGAGCCCTGGGAGTTCTCAATGCATGGCTCTTTCCAAAGCATTAGGCCCTCAGGAGCTACCACAAAAAGTAGATGTTTTGATAAGAACGCCAAAATTGTCAAGTAGTGGGGACGATCTGGTAGTGTTTGCCTGTGTTGGAGGAAGACAGTATTGGCATGATGATGGTGACAACAGGCCTACTCAGGCTGGTTTTGTTATCGGATGTATATAAACCACTGGTTCAACCTGAGATATGATTTTCTTAGTACATTTGCTCGATTACCTTTTCTTTTTTGTACCAGGAGTCAAACTGAGGCCCTTGCACTTGCCAGGCAGGTGCGATGCTGCTGAGCTGTCTCCCCGGCCCACCTGTTTGTTTCCCTCTTTTATTGGTGTGTAAAGATTTTCTGGATGGCCAGGCATTTTAGGGCTTACCTGTAATCCCAGCACTCAGGAGGCTGAGGCAGGAGGATGGTTGGGAGTTCGAGACCAGCCTGGGTTACAAAGTGAGCTCAAGGCCAGCCTGAACTGCATAGTCAGCCCTGTCTCAAAAAGACAAAAAAAAAAAAAAAAAAAAAGATTCCCTGGATGGGGAGGGGGACTCCTGGGGATTGAGCCCAGGGCCTCAAGCATGCTAGGGAAATACTCTATCAATGAGCTACATTTCCATTCTTATTTGAGAAAGGTTTTCTCTCAGTTGCTCAAACTGGCCTGGAATTGGCGATTTTTCCTGCCTCAGCCTCCTGAGTAGCCAAGCTGTGCCTGGTCTGGAGAGTCGATTTCTAAGGCTAGGGACCACTTCAAATGTTTTTGAACCCTTTGCACCATGTATTTGTCCACTTGATCCCCAGCTAAGAATCTTGGTACTCCACAGCCTCAGCTGATTTACAATGCAAAGTAGGTCATGCTTGGACTGTCAACCCGGTAGGACAAAAACCCTCCCTGAAAAAATGTCCGTGAACTTTCGGAGGAGCCTTTAGAGCAAGCAGTAGGCAGCCAATGATAATAGACCTTGCACTTCCATGTCTGGGGCCTCTAATGCCCAATCCTGCTCCCTGGGGAACTTCGGGGTGTCCTCCGGGTCTCCCGGGGACACTGAGGTCTGGGAAGAGCCTCTACTATTGCGAAGGGCGTCAGGGCGCCCAGAGCTGGACTAAGGTCTCTTCTGGACGCTCACATGGAGGTGATAACCTTTCAGGTCCTGGACGTGGGAGGGGGGTAGGGGTGCGGGACACGGGGGTGGAGGTGATTTTACCATTTCCTCCTTCCTTTTGGGGGGCATTGGTGGGGACAGGTGCTTTTGGGCGCGTCGAGTGCCTCAACGCCCCTTTCTGCCGCTCCCTGCGGCCCAAGCTGCGGGGCGCGGAGGGCCTGGTCCCGCGCGCTGCGCCGCGGCGGCCGTCGGAGCGCGGGCGGAGGGAGCGCGGCGCGGCAGCGGCGGAGGGCTGTCCCTCGGCGCCCCCACCCGCGCCGACAGCGGCCGGTGCGCGGGGATGGCGGCAGCGCCCGCCCGCCTCCGTCCCCCGCCCGCGCCCGCCGGGAACCCCGCGCCCGGGGAGCCCGCGCCCGCCGCCGCCGCCCGGCCCGCCCCTCCGCCTCCCGAGGCCCGGGGCAGCCTCCGCGGGCCGCGCCGGGGCCGCCCGCACTGCGCATGAGCGGGAGCCCGGCGAGCCCGTGAGAGCAGCCGCCGCCGCCGTCCATTCGCTGCGGAGCCGGAGGAGGAGGGGAGAGGCCTGGAGGACACCAACATGGTGAGGCGCTGCGGCCGCCCGCCGCCCGCCCGCGCTCCCCGCCGCCCGCCCCTCGCCCCGCGGCGACCGCGCCGCCCCGAGCGCGGCCCGCGGCCTCCGGCGCGCCTTTCCCTTCCTCCTTCGCCCTTTCCCGCCCGGCCGCCACCGCTACGCGAAAGCCGAGGAGGCGCAGCGCAGCCGGGCCTAGTCGGGAGCCCGGGAGCGCGGCGCGGAGCGGCGCCGGGACCCCGCCCGGCCGGCGCGGAGACGGGAGGCTGGGGGCGGGGGGGGCAACGGCCCAGCCCGCGGGCGGGCGGCCGCGCGTGTCCCGCCGCGGACGGGGTCCCGGCCCGGGCTCCGGCGGAGGGTCCTCCCGCCGCCGGCCCGGGAGAGGCGGACTTGCCGGGCTCCTCCGCGCCGCCGCCGGCCCAGCGCCCGGTAGTCTCCTGGGCAGTTTTGCTTGGGGCGGGGTATCAGCCCCTCCGTTCTCTCCATCATCTCCCGACGCGTCCGGTGCTTTGGAGAGACGAGTTCCCTGGCCAGTCGGTGGAGGTTATATTTACCTCTGCCGAGGGCTGGGGAGACCGCCGGGCTGCGTGGAGGGGGGGGGTACGGAAGTGCAACCTGTTCTCATTTCATAAAATTAGTGAAAACAGACTTACTGCCTTTGGAGCACTTATTTTATTTGCTTGGGTGGGAGGAGTAAGTGCTTTATTATGGCAGTTAGGGACTATTTGCGATTTTTAAAAACAGTTTGTGAAGTTACACCTCTTTGGTTGGCGGGGGTGCGGGGAGTCTTCCAGACTTAAAGACCCCTTAAAGTCAAGTTGTTTCTTTGGGACTTAAACACCCGACTGTGTTGGGCACTCTTTGTTTTTTCAGAAGCGATGTTTGGCATTATACAATCTGAGCTTGAGTGGAATTCCATGCAGGTTGCACTCTGAATAGTAAAAATGATGTCCTTTTGCCCATGGGCAACAGAGGCCTTTTTCAGGAGGGTGTACCTGTACGCCTGAGTTAAAGGAATGCCAGGGTCTTTGGTTTTAGTGGATTATTTTTGCTGACTGATACTAATTAGCCCCAACTTGGCAATATTTTTGTGTCATACTGTATGGGTATGTGGTCTGGTTTGTCACATATTCAAGAGTTTTGTTCTGTGGTAAGTTCCATGAAACTTCATCCAGTAAAGTTCAGGTTGATCTTTGGGTTGGTAATACCATGTAAATTCAAAAATCCATCAAGTAATCTCAACAGTTTCTAATTTTTCATGTATGTGGACGGTGATAACAGAGTTTCCAAACTCTTGGCACCGAGATAAGTATTCTCAAGCTTGAAGGAGTGAAGTGAGCTCCGTGGTAAACAAACACCCCGCGAGAGCGCTGAGTGTGTGTTGTTCTGGATGGTCTCCAGATCGGCTGCATTCCCTAGAATGGGCGCTCAGGACCCTCCGTTCAGGAGTTCAGGAGGGGGGTTCGGATTGGGTTGGAGCTTGTAAGCTTTTGTCTTTTTAGTTAATTTTATTTTATTTTATTTTTTTTGCGGTACTGGGGATCGAACTCAGGACCCTGCGCTTGCTAGGCAAGCGCTTATTCCACTGAGCTATATCCCCAGCCCTTTAAATTAGCTAGTTTTGGAATTTAGCCATAAGTCATGTAGTTATATTGGTGGTGACAAGGTATTGTTTTAAAAATTTATTTAAATTATAAAGCCAAGGAACTGGGGATATAGCTCAGTGGAATAAGTGCCTGCCTAGCAAGCGCAGGGTCCTGAGTTCAATCCCCAGTACCGCCAAAAAAAAAAAAATAAAAAAAAAAATAAATAAATTATAAAGCCAAATTTTGTGCCCTAGCACATCGCTGATTTTAAACACTTTTTTTGTAGCTGGACTCAGGTCTTTAGGAGCGCGCTGGTGGCCTTAGCTTCGTTTAGGGCTCCCCTGGGCCCGAAAGGGTTTCGGAGTTAGTATTTCTTTACAAACTTAGTTGTTTCTCCTTACAGTTTTTGGGCTAATATTACTTTTTTGGTCTGAGCAGAGGAACCCATTTCTGCAGTGCATCCTATTGTTAATTTTAGGACAGACTTAAATCATGGGATATCTGAACTATTTTCTGAAAGGAAGAAACAAACTTAACTGCCTCTGGAGCCGTTAATACTGTTACATACAGACCAGAAATAACCCCTTACAAGATCTTACTGTGTTTTTTTGAAAGTCTTTTACAAAGTGTCCAAACTTGTTTTCTTACAGGTATGATGACAGAATTGGATTTGGTGATTTCTAAAGTTCTACCGAGCCTAACAGTTTCATGATAATAATGATTTTTAATAAATGGCTGAGGTGTGTATAGGTTGCATCATCTGCTGCGTTTTTATAAATTCGGCAACGGAATTTTTAGACCTGAAATGGCCTCAAAGATCAGTTAATTTATTTCTTCACCCTTCAGAAGAAATGAATAATCAGGGAGGTTTTAAATTCAAGTTTGTAAGTTCTTAAGTAAAAAAATAAGTAACAAAATTCAAATTACTGTTTTTTAAAAAAATTATGAATTTTGAAATTTAAGATATTTTCTATGAAATCAGAATTTATAGATTCAATCGTGTACATCTGTTCCAGGTTGTTTCTTTAGAACTTATTGCACATTCGTTTGAATAAAGTAAAGGAGGGCCTTAATTCATTTCAACACTTACATACTAAACTTTTGCTACATGACATGTTTTAGGCACTGTGAAGATGTGTGTATCAGTGAACTGACAGGTCCCTGCTCTGGTGAGGGTTGTATTTTAATTGGGAAAGACAAACAGTGAGCAGTATGTGATTTTGTTACTTACAGTGTTATCAGGTGTTATTAAGTGCTGTGGGCGGTAGTGGTGGCGACTGTTGGGGCGGGAGCTGGGGGTGCAGGGGGCGTATGGAGGTGGAGGTTCAGAAGGGTCTCTGTGGCTTTGATGAAGTGAATTTTGAACAGACTAGGAGATGAGAGAATAAGCCATGCAGAAATATGGTGGGGTTCCTGGTGTGGTGCGTGCCTGTAACCATGGCACTGGGAGGCTGAGGCGGCAGGGTGCGTGTGAGCCCATCCTAGGCGATTTAGGGACTTAGTGAGACTGTCTCAAAAATAAAAAAAGGGCAGGGAATGTAGCTCAGTGCAAAGGCCCTGAGTTCAACCCTCAGTAGTGTGTGTGGGGGTCTTGGGGGATGGGTGAAGAGGTGGCGGGGAGAGAGTTTGAGGAACAGTGAAAACGGTGTGGCTGGCCTGGTGGGAGTGTGTAGAAGCAGCACCGGCACAGCTGAAATACTGTATCAGTGGTAGAGTGAGAATAGGCCTGAGGGGTCATTGTAAGGATGCTAGGGTTGTGCTGCTCGGAGATGGAAAGCCACAGCAGGGTTCTGAGTGGCATGATAGTCCTTGTGTCTTATGTCACATGCTGCCATATTGTAATATTATAGGTAATTGTTTTTAAAGACAAGACTCTTGGCCAACAAGATTTTACTGAAATTAGACAGTCATCTTAAAATTCAAAACTCCATATAAGCTGCACAGTTATAGAAAACTTTGCTGTCACCTAGCTGCACTAGGGTTAACAGAAACAGCATAAGACCTCTTTCGTAGATCACTGAATATGTTGAGTATAATCTAGTGGTATGTATGTAGTTGAGTGTCTGTATGTGGGAAACATAGACCTTTGAGGAGAAAGGAAATTAACATTTATTGAGAACATAATGTGTGTTAATCTGTTTACAACTGTTTAATCTCCATTCCTACCTGTGAAATAGGAGTTATTGCTGCACTCTTTTAGCATATCTGGAAGTGGTTTAGCATTCTGAATAATTTGGACCAAAGTAAAGAGCTGGCATGTGACCGAGGCAGGAATGGGAGGGCGTCTCTGGCTATACTGAAGCTCCCCATCAAACCTACCTCCTTTTTTTTCTTACAACCCAAGAAGCACCATGTCAGTATAGATTTGTAATTTCTGATTAGGGGTTTTTTTTTGTTTGAGACAGGGTCTCACTATGCAGTTCAGGCTGGCCTTGAACTCACTTATGTAGCCCAGGCTGGTGTCTAACTCGTAATAATCCTCCTGCCTCGGCCTCCCAAGTGCTGGGATTACAGGTATGCGCCACCACACCCGTCACTTTATAATTTGTTTAATGCTGGTTTTCTCAGCATGTTGAATAGCAACCCAGTTGCTTCCTATCAAATGATCTGATGTATACATAAATTATGTAATTGCAAATTAAAATTCTTTTATTATAACTAGCAGAGCTCATTTTAGACAAATGGCTATTTTGATTATAGTCTCATAGGTTAGGTCAATTATAGGAAAAATAAGGGAGGAAACCCCCTTTTAAATTTTAGTATGTGATGTTCAAGTTACAGTGGTATTAGCCATGACATTTGATGATGAGAACTAGTTCCAAATAGGATTCAGTTGCTTGTGGGCAGAAACAAGCTCTTGAATAGCTATCAGTGAGGAATTACCTAGTTGACTCGGCCACTTTAAATGTATACCCCCACATAAGAAGAAGCAAAAACACAAAGGATCAATACTTTGTTGAATTTGCTGTGTATAATCGATTAGTACTCTTGTAGGTCACTGAGAGTGGCTAGGCTTGCTTGTCTACAATGTACAAATTTTAAGAGAGATTTACTTTTAAGTAGAATAGAACTAAAGAATCCTATTGAATTATACTTTGGAATTCCTTAACACTGAGCACAAGGACAAATTGTTATATTAGGGTATTTTCATTTCACAAAACATTTAGAGTGCTTATTATTCAAAGGATCTTAATATTTTTATTTAGGATTTGAGTAGATACTAAGTCTTACAATTTTTTTTTCCTTTAGGGAATATTCTTTATATGAAATAAATATTGCACACTGTTGAGTGCTAGCGATTACTTATGGAACTTTAAGCATTTAATTTCTCTTATGTTTTATTTGCTTTAGCAATCTTTTTGTTAATTGGAGATTTCCTTAGCAGAAATGTTTATGGAGAGAGGAGAGGAGAGGAGAGGAGAGCAAATGATTTACTTTCTGAGGTGGGACTCTTGCTATGCTGCCCAGGCTGCTCTGTATGTAATTCCTGGGCTCAAGTGATCCTGCACCTCTTCCTGCCTCCCAAGTACTAGCTGTGACTATGGGTGCAAGTCACTATGCCTAGTTTGGAAAGCAAATTTAAAGTAGCTACTTTTGACTTTTTGTTAGAAGTTTAAGCAATAAGTTTGGTAGAATCAGTTGAAATATGGCTAATGAGTAAAATTTTAAGGAGGTTATTTCTCTTGTTATCATAGCTAAGTAAGAATTAGCAAAAAGAATTTAATGACTTTTTTCAGTAGTACTGGAAATTTGACCCAGGGCTTTGTACTGAACTGCCACACCCCTAGCCCTTTGTTTAGTTTTTAGGGGTTTTTGTTTGTTTGTATTCTGGGTTTTTTTGTTTTGTTTTTTTGGGACAGGGTTTCACTATGCAGGGTTTCGGGCTGGCCTTGAACTTAGTTTATGCCCTAGGCTGACCTCAAAGTCATCTTCCTGCCTCAGCCTTCTGATTTGCACTACCACACCTGGCTAGTTTTTAGTTTTTTGAGACAAAGTCTCCTTGTGTAATCCAGGCTGCCCTTGGATTCATTACATAGCCCAGCCTGTCTTTGAACTCATGGCAATTCTGCCTCAGCCTCCAGAGTGCTGGGATCACAGGTGTGTACCATCACATCCAGCTCTATTTTTTTTCATTAAAATTTTTTTAATTGGTACATTTGAGGTATACATAAATGGTGACATTCGTCATAGGGAGTTTGTACCTGTACATGATGTATCTTTTAAAAAAAATTCTGTATGTTTGTTGTTTGTTGTATGTCGATCTATTTCTTTTTCTAATTATGTTTATGGGTACATTTTAGGTACACATAATGATCATTCATCATAGAAAATTTGTATCTGTACATGATACAAATGATTTTTCTCCTAGTCCCCTACTCTTCCTTCAACCCCTCTTCTCCTTTATTTACAAATGCTTTGTTTCCATTTTTTCCTTTTCTCATTTTTTCCCTCTTCCCTTCATTCCTTTTCCTCTCCCTACTTCCCTAGTTCCCCTTCCCATTTGAACATTTTCTTCCTAGTAAACATTTTGTTACTTATTTATAATTTCAGTTTCTCACACTAGAGAAACAGTGCAGATTTTATACATGTATGTCTAATTTATTTCACTTAAGAATATGATCTCGGTGCATCCATTTACCTAGAAATGTCACAAGTGTATCCTTCTTTATGGCTGAGTTATACTGTATTGTATTAAAAAAAATCTTTTTTTTATCCACTCATCAGCTGATGGGCATTGGGCTGTTCCCAAGATTCAGCTTTTACGGACTGTGCTGCTGCAAACATGGATGTGCATATGTTGCCATAGCAGGGCGCTTTTTATTCTTTCGGGAAGATACCAAGAAGGGGGATAGCTGGCTTGGATGGAACCTCTAATTTTAATTTTTTGAGGAATCCCTGCATTGATTTCCACAGTGGCTGCACCAGTCTACACTCCCACCCTCAGTGGAGAAGGGTTCCTTTTTCCCCACAGCCCCACCAGCATTTGTTATTGGTTGATTTCTTGATGGTGCCATTCTTTCTGGGGTGAGATGGAATCTCTGTTATTTTATTTTGCATCTCTCAGATGACCAGTGATGTTGAACATGTTTTCATATATTTGCTGTCTGTACCTCTTCATCTGAGAAGTGTCTATTTCAGATGCCCATTTTTGAGCTGGGTCTTTAAATTTGGGGAGTCCCATTGTTTTTCAGTTCTTTGTATGTTTTAGATATTAGTCTTTTGAGGAACAGCTGTCTCTTCACTCTTGGTTTCTCTTGCTGTGCAAAAGCTTCTTCATAAGAGGAGATCACAGTTGTTGATTCTTTGTGATATTTCCTCTTCAGTTAGGGTTTTGTTCATAAAGACTGCTTCACAGTCAGTGTCTTCAAGAGTTCTATCCTATCTTCCAGCATATTTGAGTTTGTTTTTTTTTTTGGCGGTACTGGGGATCGAACTCAGGACCCTGTGCTTGCTAGGCAAGCGCTTATTCCACTGAGCTATATCCCCAGCCCTTGAGTTTCTGTTTTAATATTTAGATCTTTGATCCATTTCAATTTTAGTTTAGTGCATGGTGAAAATATGGGTCTAGTTTTAATCTTTGGCATGTGGAAAGGCAGGTTTTCCAGCACCATTTGTTAACAGGCTATTTTGTTAACAGGCTGTTTTTTTTCCAGTGAAGGTGTTTGGCTGTTCTGTCGCAGATAAGGTGACTGAGTAAGTTGCAAGTTGTTTCTGTGTCTTCTAATCTGTTCCATTGATCCCGTGGATCTATGTTTTTGTCAGTACCATGCTATTTTAAATTTTATTTTCGTGTTTTTTGAGGCAAGGTCTTGCTCTGCAGTCCAGGTTGGCCTTGAACTCAATAGGTAGCCCAAGCTGGCCTCAAACTGAGGGCAGTCATCCTACCTCAGCCATACAAGTGCTGAAATTGCAGGTATACACCACTATGCCAGGTTTACCATGCTCTTTTTTCTCACAGTAGCTTTGTGATATAATTTCAAGTCAGGGATTGTGATGCCCCCTGCCTTGCCTTTGTTGCCTGGAATTGCCTTTGTTATTATAGGTCTCTTCTGATTCCAGATAAGTTTTCAGATTGTTTTCTCTTTTTTGTGAGATATGCTGCTGGAATTTTGATTGAGATTGCATTAAATCTGTGTTAACAATTTTTGAAAGTATGTCCATTTTCACTGTGTTGGTTCTTCCTACCTAAGAACAAAGGCTATCTTTCCGTTTTCTGATGTCCTCTTTACTCTCCTTTCAGAATACTGTGATTTTCAATGTAGAGGTCTTTTACTTCCTTTGTTAGATTGATTCTTAAGTATTTCTCTTTTTTTTGGATGCTGTTGTGAAAGGTGTGGTTTCCTTAATTTCTCTCTCAGTGAGTTTGTTATTCATGTACAGGAAGGCTATTGAGTTTTGAATTTGTATCCTATTGACTATCCAGCTATTCTACTGAATTTGGTTATTAAATCTAGAAGTCTTGTGGTGAAGTTTTTGAGGTCTTCTAAGTAGAGTATCATGTCATCTGCAAATAATAATTTCTTCCTTTCCTATCCTTATTTGTTTTATTTCTTTTTGTCTAACTGCTCTGGCCAATGTTTCCAGAACTATATTGAATAAGAGTGGTGACAGTGGAATCCTTGTCTTGTTCCTGATTTTACAGTGAAAGCTTTCAGTTACTGTCCATTTAGTATGATGTTGGCTCTTGGTTTGTCATAAATGGTTTTTACCAGGTTGAGATAAAGATGATGTATTCCAATTTTCTGTAGGGTTTTTTTTCATGAATGGGTTTTGCACTTTGTCAAATGTTAACTGCATCTGTTGAGATGATCATATGGTTTTTATCCTTGGCTCTTGTTAACATGGTATATTACATTTACTGGTTTGTGTATATTCAACCATTCCTGCATTCCTGGGATTAATACTATAACATGAGTTCTGGTATGTTGTGTTAGCATTATCATTTAATGGTAGAAACTCTCTAATTCCTTTTTTAATTTCATCTTGACCCATTGGTTGTTGGTCATAGAATATAATCTTGATGATTTGCTGCATTCTATCTGTTGGTATCTTATTGAAGATTTTTGCATATGTGTTCATTAGGGAAATTGGCCTGTAATTCTCTTGTTTTGGTTGGATCCTATATGTTTGGTATCAGGGTAATACTTGCTTTGAGGGATGAATTTGGGTGTAGTGCTTCCCTTTCAATTTTGTGAAAGTTTGAGAAGTAGCAGCATTAGGTCTTCTCTAAATTTCCTGTAGAATTCAGCAGTGAATCCATGAGTGCCTGGGCTTTTCTTTGTTGGTAGGTTTTTAATTATAGCTCAAGTTTCACTGACTGATAATGGTTTATTTAGAATTTTTATATCTTCTTAATTCAGCTTTGGTAATTTACATGCATCTAGAATTCTGTCCATTTCTTCTGTGTTTTCCATCTTAATTAAAGTATGGATTCTTGAAGTACGTATTATTGATCTTGTGGATTTCTGCAGGATCTGTTATGATTTCACCCTTTTTATTCCTACTTGCATAGATGTGTCTTTTCTCTTTTTCAGATAAGGTTGGCTAAGGGTTTGTCAATTTTATGTTTTAAAGAACTAACTCTTTGACTCATTGCTTGTGTTATTTTCTTAGTCTCTGTTGCATTAATTTTTGCTCTGATTTTTGTAATTTTCTGCCTCCTATGAGTGTGGGGCTTGACTTGCTCTGCTTTTCCTAGAAGCTTGAGGTTCAACATGAGGTTTTCTGTTGAGCTTGCTCTGTTTTCCTGATATGGGTATTCGCCTCTATACATTGCCCTTGTAGGATTGCTTTCATTGTGTCCATGAGTTCTGGTATGTTGTATTAGCAGTATCATTTAATGGTAGAAACTGTCTAATTCCTTTTTTAATTTCGTCTTGACCCATTGGTTGTTCAGGAGGGTGTTTTTTAATTTCCATGTGTTTATGAATTTCTTGTGGTTTCTTTTGCCATTGATCGATTTCCAGTTTCATTGCACTGTGGTCTGATAATATGCGTAGGATAATTTCAATTCTTTTGCATTTACTTGAGCTTATTCTAAGAGTTAGTGTGTGGTGTATTTTGGAGAACGTTCTGTGTGCTACTAAGAAGAATATGTATTCTGATGTTGTGGGGTGGAAAACTCTCGAGACATCTACTAAGTCCATTGTTCAAGAGTTCTGATATTTCTTTGTTTTTTTGTCTAATTGATCTATTTGTGACTGGGACCCTCCATTACAGTTTTGTTAGTGATCATTGGGTTTTTCATATTCCTTAATACTTGTTTTATATAGTTGGGTGCACCTGTATTTTGGTGCATATATAGAGAGTGTCTCCTATTTTTTTTCCAGAATTCAAAATAATCAAAATATGTATGCAGTATTTTAGTTGGTCATGGTGGTATACCTCCCAGCACTTGGTAGGCTAAGGCAAGAGGATTGTTCTGAGTTTGAGCTCAGCTTAGGCTCTGTAGTGAGTTCAAGGCCAACCTAGGCTACATAGTGAGACCTTGTCCCAACAAGCAAAAACAAAACAAAATGTATGCAGTGTTTTATACCTTTTGCATACTTAACCACTGTTGAATTTCTTGAAAACTTGATACCTAGTTATTTTTATACTTGTGTACTAAAGATTGAAAATTGTATTGTCTGGTCTTGTTTAGTGGCCACTCAGTTGTGTTCCTTTTGAATACAGTAAATGGTGTAAAGTAAATGGCATATATTACATTTGGGTGCTGAGTCATTGCAGTTATTCTCTCGGGGCATTGCCTTGGGTTTGTAGCAGAAAGAGAGAAAAATCTGTTCTTTTTTCTCCTTCTACCTCAGTTTCTCACTCCCTCTTTTTCTATAAAATAGTTCTTTTCTTTAAACATTTTGATATGATAGTCTCAAAATCAGAATACTTTCTGGTAGCACTTCCATGGCCTGAGAAAAAGGGGTGGTAGTCTCCTCAATAGGCCTGTGAAGAAGACTAGTAGTCTACTGTAGGACAGCCTTTGATACTACAGGATTGCCTAGATCTTCCCTCACAGGGAAAAAAGCGTTAGAACTTACTCTAGGACAGAGAGCTGTCAGATGAGTAGAGTACACTATAAGCATTCAAAGTGTACTTCTCTGCTCCCCAGAAGAGGATTACAGTGTCAGTCTACCATATGGTTCAAGGGAGAAAGCGATACTAATTTTTAAAAAAACAATAACAAAAGTTGAAATCAAAATAGTTTTATCTTCCCTGGCATTTGATGTCATTGAATTTGTTTTCATTGAATAATACATTCAAAGAGGAAGTAGTTTTCAGAAGAGAAGAATCTTAGATATTGGGAGATGTGTCATATAACGAGATAGGACTTACCTGACGTCCGGAAGTGGTACTTTTAGTGCAGTAGCAATGGGTTAGTATATTCAGAGCTTCTCAGTTTTAATGGAGAACAGATGTTGAAATTTTTAATAAATAATTCTAAATGGTAACATTTATGAAGAAGAAGTGTTTGGCCAACAGATCAGACTCCTGGGAATAAACCTATTGGATACTGCAAGAGATAGGTTTGGGGTTTTTTTTGGAAATGGTCTTGCTGTGTAGACCAGGTTGGCCTTGAATTCCTGGTGATGATCCTGCCTCAGCCTTCTTAGTGCCAGCATTAGGTGTATGCCACCATGCCCAGGGTTGGCTTTTCATATGTGAATTTGCATCATTTTATTTTTATTTTGTGTTACTTAGAAACACGTGGTCTGGTGGCCTTTTCCCTGAGAATCTCAGAAGCTTTATAAATCTGTATAGCAAACGTTGTTTATGGAAAGATTAATAAGATTTGGGTACATGAGATCTCCTTGTTCTTGTCTCATTTCAACCAAACAACTTGAATGGGTTTTGTGAACCAGTGCCTCAACTTTCTGGGTGTGTTTCCTTATCTGTCCAGTCAGAGAATTGAGGATTGCAATCTGTTTGTTGGGGCCAGATCATAGATTGTGGTGTTCTCAAATGTGTTTCTTAAACTATAGAATACCTGTGAATGTGTGCTGTTCTGAAGTATTTTCTTTCTCTTCATTTACCGTAGTATTAGCATAAGAGGAACCCAGCATTTTGCTGAGAGACTATATTAGGAGGGGAAGAATATCGCTGGGGAGGCCGAAATTGCGCAGGAGACCTAGACTGGGTGAGAGGGGAGGGCAAACATGGTTCTTGGTATGGGGAAAGGGGGAGGGCCTCAATACTCTGCCTCATTTTGCCTTGGGTTCAGGTCAGATGAGAAGTGAATCCTTGTCAGCCTGGGACAGATGAAAACGTTACTATAGCAGAAGGGCTGTTTGAGGAGAATAAGGAATGGCCTCATGTTAGGCTCAGGCTAAGAGAAAGAGGCAATTTCTTTAGTAGAACAGAAAGGGGTTAATCTACTTAAAAGTTGTAAATATGAGGACATTCTAGTGATAAGGATACTCATATGCTGTTGCTTTCTTTTTTTGTTAAAAGTGGAATATGGCTCAGTGGTAGAGCTCTCGCCTTGCATGCATAAAGCTGTGGGTACAATCCCCAGCACCACACACACACACACACACACACATGTCAGCTGGGCATGGTGGTTTATGCCTGTAATCCCAGCACTTGGGAGGCTGAGGCAGGAGGATTGCTGCAAGTCTGAGGCCAGCCTGGGCTACAAAGTGAGTTCAAGGCCAGCCTGAACTGCATAGCGAGACCCTGTCCCCCTGCCCCCCCAAAAAAGCAGAAAAACAATACAGATAATATGACATAGCTTTAGGGATCTTGTGTAGAAGATACTAGAACTGCAGCAAGCACCTGGTAATCTCACTGTTCTCCAGGGTCTTTTGACTGACTGGCTAAATAGTGCCACTTCTCCCCTGCCCCTTCTTTCCCTCCCCTGTGGAGCGTTGTGCATGCTCAAGGTTGTGAGAGCGGCGGTGTGTCCCTTCTAGAGCCTTTGTGGCGCACCTGCTCTCAGTGATGCTCCCCGGAAGAGGCGCGGGGTGGGTGAGCGTCATTAGCTCTGGCTGGTTTCTTTTTCCAAAACTGCTAAATTTCATGTTGCAGATTCTTTTAGAAAAGTTTTCTGATTATTAATCAATAGATCAAAAATAAACTTTAAGCTAACTTGTTAAAATGTTTTATGAGAAAAAATACTACTGAATGATTAACCAGCTGTATAGAAAAACTTAAGTCTTCATGATTTTACATGGAGTTTCAGTTTATTTTCTGGTTTCAATAGAACAAGTTGAAATCATCGCAGAAGGATAAAGTTCGACAGTTTATGATCTTCACACAATCTAGTGAGAAAACTGCTGTAAGTTGTCTTTCTCAAAATGACTGGAAGTTAGATGTTGCAACAGATAATTTTTTCCAAAATCCCGAGCTTTATATACGAGAGAGTGTAAAAGGATCATTGGACAGGAAGAAGTTAGAACAACTATACAATAGATACAAAGGTGAGTGTTCGCTTGTGACCTTAAATATTTAATTTTGAACTAGGTTTTCTAAAGTTATGGGCTTGTAAGAAGTCAGATATTACATAGAAAATAAGCTGGGTGGGTGTGTCCATCAGAACTGTATAAATTTACAACTGTTTCAGGAGATCCGAGAGGAGAAATTATTTTATGGGCCAAAATAACTCCTTGGCCCACTCCTCCCTTTTTTCTCCCCTGTTATCCAGTGTGAGATGAGCAGACTAGGGCTGCCAACGCCGCCGCCCTTTCTGCGATCCTGGGGTTTGAATCCAGGGACTGCGCTGAGCTACGTCCCCAGTGCTAGTTTTAGTTTTAGTTTTTAAGGCAGGGTTTCTCTCTTTCCCGAGGTGGGCTCACGTTTGGTGATACTCCTACCTTAGCCTCCCAAAATGTTGGAATTACAGGTGAGGGCCACCAGGCCTAGCTGCCTCCCCTCAATTTTGTGAAACCACTGAAGCAATTTTTTGTTGTTGTTGTTGTTGGAGACAGAGTCTCCCTGTGTAGTTCATGCTGACCTTGAACTCACTGTGGAGTCTAAGCTGGCCTCTGACTCACGTTGATCCTCGTGCCTCAGCCCCCCAAGGGCTGGGATTACAGGTGTGAGCCACCTTGCCTGGCCCTATTATACCAGATTTTAATAAAATTTGAGTAATGATTTTTAAAGGAATTATAAAATAACATAAGCTTCTTTTTTTTTTTTTCTTAATTTTTGAGATAGGGTCTTACTATGCAGTTCAGGCTGGCCTTGACCTCATGTAGTCCAGGGTGGCCTCAAACTTGTGGTGATCCTTCTGGCTCAGCCTCCCAAGTTCTGGGATTATAGGTGTCCACCATGTCTGGCTAACATACACTTTTAAAAATTACGCAAGGCCACATGAGGGACTCATGACTGTAATCCTAGGTATTTGGAGGCTAATGCAGAAAGATTGTTAAATTTGGGGCCAGCCTGGGTAACTTAGCCAAACCCTGGTTTAGAAAGGTCCCTTGGCTAAATACAAAAAAAAAAGTAATAACTAAAGCCACTCTGCCCCACAAACAATATTATTAAAGATTACAGGAAGGTATATATCCATGTGAAAATTTCTCCAGACTTAATTAAACACATTGAGAAAATCAGACGTGACCTTGTGTAGGGACAAAGGATTATGACTCAACATATCTAGATTTTGTTTATCCTTTTTTGGAGGGGGGTCTTGTTGAGACAGGGTCTCACTATGCAGTTCAGGCTGGCCTTGAGCTCACTTTGTTGGGATTATAGGTGCGAAAAATAAAATAACATAAAGATAAAATAACATAAAAAAGGCCTGTGGATGCAGTTTAGTGGTAGAGCACTTGACTAGCATGTGTGAAGTCCTGGATTGAATTCCTGGTACCATTAAAACCAACCAACCAACCAACCAACCAGTGTGTATTAGGTGACTAAATGAAAAACTAATAGCTTTTCTACCTTTTTATTCACCAAATTTACTAACCTATATTTAATAGATGGATGTGTACTTTTTCTATAAATATGTGTGTGTATATATAATATATTTTCAATGTTTTCTGAAAAGTTTATGCATAATTCATGCTCCAAAACAAATGATTTTTTTATTGCTAGAGTTATTGCCAGACTTTTTATTTTGGCACTAGGACTCAAACTCAGGACCTTGCACTTGCCAGGCAGGTGCTATGCTGCTGAGCTATCTCCCTGGCCCAGATAACTTTTAGAAAGTGGCTAGCAAGTTATGTTTGATAGTAGCATTCACTTCCTCTCTTTCCTTGTGTGTGTGTGTGTGTGTGTGTGTGTGTGTATATGTATATATGTATATATATATATATATATATATATAATTATTTTGAAATTTTTGATAAATATTTTTTCCTTTAAACAACTGATATAGAGGCTTCTATTAAGATAGGATTGTACAGTTTGTAGTTTTTCTGAAGCTTAAGAAGTGATTGTTACAGGAAAAATGAACTTTGTTTAAGGAAAAGAAAAATTTCTGAGCTGAGAATGTTGCTCAGTGGTCCAGTACTTGCATAACATGCAAGGTCCTGGGTTTGATCTTTAGCGTGAGGAAGGGGACCAAATGAGCTGTCTATACATAATACTATTAATTTAGAATGCCTTCTTAAAATCTGAGCCGGGCGTGGTGGTGCATTCCTGTAATCCCAGCACTGGGGAGGCTGAGGCAGGAGGATCTCTGTGAGTTTGAGGCCAGCCTGGGCTACAAAGTGAGCTCAAGGCCAGCCTGAACTGTATAGTGAGACCCTGTCTCAATAAGACCCCCCTCCAAAAAAGGATAAACAAAATCTAGATATGTTGAGTCATAATCCTTTGTCCCCTATACAAGGTCACATCTGATTTTCTCAATGTATTTAATTAAAAGTCTGGAGAAATTTTCACATGGATATATACCTTCCTGTAATCTTTAATAATATTGTTTGTGAGGCAGAGTGGCTTTAATTATTAGAGAAAACATCCACTAGAGTAGGTGTGTATCTTTGGTATATTGTGATCTTTTTAAAATAAGAAATGAAGCATTTCCTTTTCAGTTTTAGGAATGTAACATAATAAAGTATTGCACTAATTTGATACTGCCTTGTTACTTTTAAAGATCCTCAAGATGAAAATAAAATTGGAATAGATGGTATACAGCAATTCTGTGATGACCTGGCACTTGATCCAGCCAGCATTAGTGTTTTGATCATTGCGTGGAAGTTCAGAGCAGCAACACAATGTGAGTTCTCCAAGCCGGAGTTCATGGACGGCATGACAGAATTAGGGTGAGTATGCAATGACCGTGAGAAGTTAGACACAGTCCCATGAGAATTATGGAACTGAGTTACAGCATCAGTTTTTTTCCTCAGTGCACCCAGGTTTTGTGTTGATCTATTTCTCTTGCTTTTTTTTTTTTTTTAATTTTGAGGTAGGGTATCACTAAGTTGCCCTAGTGAAGCTCTAACTTGGGATCCTTCTGCCTCAGCCTCAGAGTGCTGAAATTGTAGGCATGTGCCACCATCTCTGGCTTGTCATCAGTTTTTAAATGTAAATTTAAGATTACTGGTCCACAAACATTAGTAGAAATAGAAATGAGTTTTCTGGGGTTGTCAAGTTACCTACACGTAATTGCTATAGCTTACTCTCCGTTGTATTTTCATTTTCATTTGTTTCTGACTTATTAATATTAAAATCACTAACATTAATAATGAGATGAGGAAAAAAATGAGCAAGACTATAAGTTATTTCCTAATGTGAAGCCGTGAACTCTGAATTGATAAAATCTTAGCATTTAAAAACTGGAAGGTACCTTAGAAGTTACTCGTTGTATCTTGTTCCATTTATGCCTTGACAGCTTGATTACCTGAATGGCTTTGGATGAATAGATGGAAAAGTCATGAGTGGAGATTTTACTTAGGACATCTAGTTGTCTTTATTTATTGAGACTGCAAAATGTTCCATTTTTGGGTAGGTAACAGGCTGCCCTTTCTTTTTTAGTGGACCACTATTGAATAATAATAGCTAATGTGAATTGAACATTCTTTTATTTCAGTAACTGTGCTAAGCACTTTACCCACTTCCTTCACAGTTTTGTAATGGTTACACCCTCATTTTAGAGATGAATAAACTAAGGTACAGAGAAATGATAGAAATGGGTAACATTCGAGTCAGGATAGAACCCAGCATTCTGCTTTTTGAGCCTGGGGGCTGTTGTCATCAGTCAGGATTCAGTGAAGACACAAAACCACGCCAGTTTTTGGAGCAGGGAAAATTAAAAGTTTTGTTTTACTATGTAAAATAAAACACTAAGATGTGACAGAGTATCCAGCAGTAGCTGTTGCCACCACTGGGTTGAGTGAAGTGAGCATTCCAGGGAGGAGCAGAGACATTGAGGATGTCTGTGTGGGTGCAGTGATTGGTGGAGAGGGTTGGGGGAGAAAGTGTGACCTCTGCAGGGGCAGGGGCAGGGGCAGGGGCAGGGGCACTGCAGCGATGAAAATCTAGGTAGAGGTCACATGCTGGGGAGCTGTCACCAGAACCTCTGTGCTCTACAGAAATAACACAGAGGTAGCAGTTCCTCCGTCCCCTTCCCGCCTTTCGTTGCCCCCTCTTGGTAGAGCCTACTGTTGAGTAACTGGCAAGAAAAATGAAGCGTGTTGCTTTGTAGCCCAGTGTTGCGAAGTAGGACAAAGAAGAATGGGATCAGGCGAGGTGTGGTGGAGTGTGCCTGTGATCTCAGCTCCGGGGGAGACTGAGACGGGGGCTGGTTACACTTGTGGCTAGCCTGGGTCATTTAGCTAGACCCTGTATCAAGATGAAGAAGGGCTGGGGGTATAGTGCGTTTGCCTGCCATGCTTACGGCCTGGGCTCTATCCCTAATTATAGGCCCCCACCCTCACCCACGACGGGCAGGTCTAAAGCTGAGGCAAGCTGGGCATGGTAGTACACATCTGCAGTCTCCTGAGTTGGGGGGCTTGAGTTCCAGGCCAGCCTGAGCTGTGTTTGCATGATGCCCCTCACCCCATTGCTGAGAGGGAATAAATTATTAACCTTGCCTGGACTATCCTGTAGCCAAAGACATCATCCTAGCATGGATTTTTCTTTTTTTTAATGCCAGTTACAGGTGAAATTGAATTCATGTAAAATGTGATAAGCTTCCAATCTGAAATTTTATTTTACAACTAGTGTTCTAGAAGATGTCATAAAGAATATAGGAAGAGGGCCAGGTGTGGTGGTGCATCCCTGTAATTCCAGCACTCAGGAGGCTGAGGCAGGAGGATTGTTGTGAGTTCAAAACCAGCCTGGGCTACAAAGTGAACTCAAGGTCAGCCTGAACTGCCCAGTGAGACCTTATCTCAAAAAGACCAAAAAAAAAAAATTTATATATATACAATATATATATATGTGTGTGTGTGTGTGTGACATATAAAATATAAAATATATAATATATCACATATATAGTATAATATCTTATATGATATATGATATATAATATATATACAAGCAAAAATGATTAGAAGAGAAAAAAGTGGACTAAATTTTTTTGGTGGCATCTTTACAAAATGTGTATTTCTCTTTATGAAAAAAGTAAAATCTTGGTGTACTTACCTTTCCAACTTTTTTTTTCCCTTCCCAACTTTTGAAAGTTGAATGTCTTGGAGATACAGACAAAAAGTGTTGATTTGAGATAATTCAGTTTGAAGTGGTAGCTGATATTATTATTGTACTTTGTATATAGCAAGAAGCAAGTTTTCAAAGAGGCCGTGTTCCATTTGTTGTGGAAGCCAGACCTCTGAAGGAACCCTGTCTGTGCAGTGTTAGCACAGCTAGAGTGTGCTGATGACTGTAAGGCTGGTCACTGTCACTGGCTTCTCATCTCTTCATGGAAGTGACTTCTGTCAGCATGTTGACAATTCTAGGGAATTATGTGATTAAAAGTAACAGCCCACTTCTTTCTCTTCCTTCCTTCCTTCCTTCCTTTCTCTCTTTCTCTCTTTCTCTCTCTGTCTTTCTCTCTCTCTTTCTTTTTCTTTCTTTCTTTCCCTTCCTTCCTTCCTTTCCCTCCCTCCCTTCCTTCCGTCTTTTTGAGACAGTCTTGCTATGCAGTTCAGGCTGGCCTTGAGCTCACTTGGTAGCCCAGGCCAGCCTCAAACTCACAAAGATCCTCCTGCCTCAGCCTCTCGAGTGCTGGGATTACAGGCCTGTGCCACCACACCCAGCAATTTCTTTTAAAGAAATTATTTTTAATAGTTGATCACTCCAGACCTCCTCCTCTTTCACTTCACATGAGTTCCATATCCTTAGTTTTGCTGTTTGAGGTTTCAGTGATATAGTCAGCTACAGTCCCAAGTTATTAATTGGAAATTTTCAGAAATAAACAATCTATAAATTGTGCATTTTGTGGGGGGTACCGGGAATTGAACTCAGGACCCTTTGCTTGCCAGGCAGGCGCTGTGCCACTGAGCTATATCCCCAGCCCAAATTATGTATTTTTCTAAGTGCTGTGATGAAATCTGCCGTCCTGTTTTGTCCTGCTTGGGATGTACATTTCCCCGTTGTCCAGTGTGTCCTCCTCATATCTGCTGCCCACCTGTTGTTCAGTAGCTGTCTCAATTATCAGCTCCCATGTGTCTCATCTCAGTGCCTTCACTCAGTCACCTGCTTGGTAACGGTCCCAGAATGCAGGAGTAAGGACACCTGCAGTGTGGTATGCCCGAGGAAGAGCCATAATGTGCTTCCTTGAAGTGAAGTAATAGTTTCAAAGAGAGACCACATTACTTTTTACAGCATGTTGTTAAAACTCCCTTGTATTGTTAACTTTTTACTGTGCCCATTTTATAAATGAAAAGTTGTTGTAGATATATGTACAGGAAAAAAGGATAATGCAGGATTTGGTACTGTCTGAAGTTTTAGTCATCTACTGAGAATCTTGAAAGAACCCCTTTGGATAATGGAGTATTAGCATATTCATTATATAATGTGAAAGATGCAACGCCAATGATATATCTGAGTGTTTTAGAAAGGAGTGCTAGGAAGCAAATATGAGCCCTCACAGGGGTAAATAAGGTACATTTTTAGTTCACAGTGAAAAGCTAACCTTTTTTTATGAACTTAATTTTATAATGTAGATGTGACAGCATAGAAAAGCTAAAGGCTCAGATACCCAAGATGGAGCAAGAATTGAAAGAACCAGGACGATTTAAGGATTTTTACCAGTTTACTTTTAATTTTGCAAAGAATCCAGGACAAAAAGGATTAGGTAAGAATATTTTAAAATTATATTTGGTTTTTCAAATATATGTAAGTACCTTGACAGTATCACTTTTGCAATAAAAATTTTGTGCTTGTAGCATAAAGTCATAAATATATGCATTATTGGAAAGCAATAGGTAGTGTGACTTTTAGTCAGAAAATACCATGCGTACTGGGTAATAGGTATCATATATGGATCACTGATGTTTAAGAAATAAAAAATTGTAAATACAGGAAATACTTGTGTGCTCTAATATATAACAAAACATAAAGCTGTATCAGCAAAATTACAGTACTTTTTTTCATACAAGACAAAAGACGTGGCCGGGCGTGGTGGTGCATTCCTGTAATCTCAGTAGGGAGGCCGAGGCAGGAGGATCATTGCAAGTTCGAGGCCAGCTTGGGCTACAAAGTAAGCTCAAGGCCAGCCTGAACTGCATAGCGAGACCTTTCATCCAACAGGTAGCTTGTTGAACGAGGAATATCTGCATTCACTTTGCTTTTGGGACAGCTGGGGACATAGAATTGCCTCCCTTTTAGAAGAAGCAAAAAATGAGTAAGAGTGGCTGGGCAAGGCTTTCTGGGCCGGGTGGGATGTGAACTAAGGGAACTGGTACTGTAGACAAGGGAAGATGAAAGGTGTTTTAGTAAAAGGATTGTTGTTTGAAGTTCTAAAACCTCAGAAATGTTTGGATTTTTTGAGGAAGAGAGTGTGCATTGGTTTGATTATAGTAGGGATGCTTGTTTGGAGATTACATTGATGAGACACAATCATACAGGCAAAAGGGTTAAAACTGGAGTGTGTGGGAAGTGGGGATCCACTGAAGATTTTGGTGATGGCAGTAACTTCCAAGTAATGTCAGCTTTCATTATGTTGGGTGTTGTGCTGAGTACTTCACATACATTGCCTCATTTAAAGTTTAATAATTTTCTGAGTTTGGGTGTTTTTCCCTTGGGGATTTTTTTTTTTTGAGACCGGGTCTCATCATGTAGTTCTGGCTGGCCTTGAACTCACCATTAGTCCAGACTGGCCTTGAAATTGCAGTGAGAGCCTCCTGCCTCCATAGCATACCACCTGCTGGGTGCCAGGCACGCAGTCATATAGTACTAGTCAGTCTTTCATCCTTAATTTCTAGGTGGAGAAATTTAGACATTGGAAAATTAAATAACTAGTGATGGAAATGAAGTGATTGTTTTGTCTTTGTAGTGCTAAAGGTGAACACTCTCCCACTGACTTACACACCTAGTCCTTGCTTTCATTTTTATTTGTTTTGTTTTGCTTTGAGGCAGGGTCTGTCTTTCTGTAGTTGAGGCTGGACTTCAATTCACTGTATAGCCCAGGCTCAAATTGCTGTGACCCTCCTGCCTCAGCCTTGCAAGTGCTGGGGACTGTAGGTGTGCATCACCATACCTGGCCCTTGTTTTTGAAGATCCAGTAATTGGAGTGGCTAATGGGGCTGTAGTACTAATCCATCATATTTTAGATGATAGGAAGAGGAAAAAATTGTTGAGAAACAGGGAATTAGACCAAGGAAGTGATTGAAAGCTGAAGAGAAGGGGCTGGATACATTTGTAGTGAAGAGCTGCCCTGCTGAGGGGCTGAGCGTGGTTGAATTCACTGGCTACAGTTTATGGAACATGTAAATCAGAGTTCTAATGAACCCTTCGTTCCAACTGATTGTTTAGGCTGTATTTTCTTCTTAATGTGTTTTTATTTTTAGTGAACACATTGTAATTGTGCATATTTATGAGCTGCAGTGTAACATTTCAATACATGTATATAAGATATATAATGGTTAGATAGGGTAGATTTTGTTCTTACAGGGAAAAAAATTTTCATTTTGCAGGAAAAATAAGCTGAAGTATCTAGGACTAGTTTATCTGTGGCCACCAGTTAATTGACTTTTTTTTTTTTTAAAGACAAAAGAATGGAGACATATGAACCAGAAAAGCCATAAACAATACAGAAAATACAAAGTTATACAGAATATAGTAGGGAATTAGCACTGGATGTTGTATTACATAGTTATCTTCACATTAGTTAACACAAATAATTGACTGTTTTTATAGTTTTTTTTTTATTCTTTCCTTCCCATAAATAAAAATTTGTGAACGCCTTAGAATTGCTTTAAAAGGATTATTTTGTGGTACTCAGAAATGAGTACAACATTTTGATAAGATTAAACAATTTGCAAATGTCAAATTGATTTAAAAGAACTGAACCCATTTCCTAGTTATATTCTTATCTTTTACATAAGCACAAAATAAGTGGTGTGTTGGATGAATATGTAGTCACCGTAGTGGTTTAAATTTTTATTATATGATGAAAATAATGCAAAATTACTATTTTTAGATATTGGATATATTGATAATGGTAAATTGGAATTTTAGACTATAGGAAAAAATTGAGGCTATTACAGAACAACAATAGATTAAAATTTGTTTACTTATTCTCTAGTAAGTACTGTGCTTAAGGAAAGTACCTACTGTTTAATGGCCATAGGGTTTCTGTTCTTCACAGAGATTGGTTGCACCACAGTGTGAGTGCGCTTAATGCTGCTGTACTTTAAAAAGTTACTGTGGTGAATTTTATATTATGTATATTTAACCACAATGAAAAACATTAACTTTTTTTTTAGGGCAGGGGTTTGAGACAGCATTTTACTTTACAGCCCAGACTGTCCTCAAACTCATGCCGATCCTCCTGCTCCAGCCTCCCAAGTGCTGGGAGTCCTGGCATGTGCCACCTCGGCCGCCCAGAAATAATACTTTAAATCCCCCATTTACAGAATGTGTAATAAGGAGAAGGAGAGGGAAAAGAAGAGGGAAAGAAAGAACAAAAGACAAATGAAAGATTTTTTGTTTTGCATTGGTATTAAATGTCAGGAAATGTAATGACTTGCTTAGTCAAAGAGCTTAATTAAAAAGAAAATAGTTTTCTTGACAGCCTTTATAAGGGTTCACAGGGCTCTTAAATTACAAGGTCTGACAGAGAGGAATTAGACTACTGTAGGAGGAGAGGTTCGGCCCCAAATGAATTGGCAGAAGTGATAGTGATTGTAGTTTGTAATTATCAGTGCTAGTTACAAAGACCTGCGATTTTCCTTATTTTTTCACTTTCTTTTTCTTTCCTGCTTTCCTCCCATCCATCTTTCTGATAGTCTTCATTTTTGCAGTACTAAGGATTAACCCAGGGGCCTTCACACTGAGCAACATGCACAAGCCTTTTTAGATTTCATATATTTAAAATTCTTTTTTGTTTTTCTTTGAGACAGGGTCTCATTACATTGTTCAATTAGCCTTGAACTCACTATGTAGCCTGGGCTGGCCTCAAACTCGCAGCAGTTTTCTTGCCTCAGCTTGCCAAGTGCTGGGATTACAGAGGTGTGCTACCAAGCCTGGCTAAGAATATGTGTTTCAGAGGTGAAGGACTATTACATGTTTGAGGAACTACAAGTAAGTTCACTGGACTAAGAGGATAGTTTTTTTGTTTTTTTTTTTTTTAATCTTTTTGAGACGGTCTCGCAGAGCAATTCAGGGTGGCCTTGAGCTCACTTTGTAGCCCAGGCTGTTCTGGAACTCACAATGCCTCAGCCTCCTGAGTGCTGGGATTACAGGCATGTGCCACCATGCCCGGCTAGAAGGATAGATGTTTTTTTAAGGCAACACAAAATCAATGAAGACTCAGCATAGAAGCGTCACTAAGTTCGTGCCTGAAAAGCTCCATCTCAAAATACTATGGTCCTTTAAACAGAGTGGTTAGGAGGTTGAGGCAAGAGGATCACCATGAATTCAAGGCCATCCCGGCTACGTAGTGAGTTTCGGGCCAGCCTGAGCTACGTAGTATGACCCTATCTCAGAAAAAGGGAAGAAGGTAGGGTAAGATTAGAAGAAGAGATAATGGTTCTGGAGCTGTTGCAGGAATTTAGCTAGAGATAAGAGGAGTTTAACATGCCCTTGCATTGAGCATGAGTAAGATTTTAAAAACAAAAGGAGAGTACTTCAGTTGGAGTTCTTCACAGTGAACAATGTTGTAGGGGGTAGTGGCATTGATTGGGAGAGAAAGGAATAGCAGTTTTGCGGAGGTAGAGTGATGAATTCGTGAGCTCAGCCCTGCTGAGTCTGCATATGTTGATGGCTACCAGCTGAAGAGGACCTCAGGTACTTAGCTCTGTGAGTCTAGAGTAGGAGAGATAGCTTTCAAATGTAAGGGTCACCAGAGGGTTTTGAAAGCATCTGCATTAAAGCCTTGAAAATCTGCTGAGAGAAGGAGTGGGAGTGGTTGTTATTAACACTGGTTGTTACAAAACCCAGTGTTTAGTAGGTGAATGGAGGGAGAGGAGGAGCCAAAGAGAATAAGCGGGCCAGAGAGGACGGGAAGATCAGTTAGATGCTGTCACTGAAGCTGAAGGAGGTGACAGTTCCATTCAGAAGGTGTGCTCGGTTCTGTCAAATGTGGCAGCGCAAACAAGGACATACAAGTGCGTGTTTGGTACTTCTGTGGGTTACTGTCACTGTGGAGGGAGACACTGGTTAACAGCATTAAGAGTATGCGGGAGTGAAGAAGTGGAACAGTTGACAGAGACTACAAGCACTTTGCCTTCACAACTTTCGGATGTGCGCACTTAACTGCTGTCAGTTTCTTTAGTGTATCATCTGACAAATGGAGATTTATAGGTACGTTATGGTTTGTAGTTATTTGAGTGTTTTCTTGTTTTCCCTCCTATTTGTGTATTTGAAGTACTAGGATTAAGCCCTTGAGCCTTTGCAGTGAGCTACATCCCTGGCCCCTTTTAATGAATGAACATTTTTTTGGAGCCTGACAGCCAGTGTGTATTTGAGGGCGTGAGGCTGGAGGATCACTGCAAGCCACCCTGGGCTACATAATGAGTTCAAGGCCAGCCTGGACTATACACGGATACCCTGTCTCAAAGACAAAAACAACTTTTTGAGAGAAGGACTCAGTCACTAAGTTTCTCAGGCTGAACTCAAATTTGAAATCCTCCTGTGTTGGCCTATTAGAGTACAGGAATTACTGGTGTGCACCACCATGTCCAGTTTGTCCTCTTTAAAAAAGTTAGTTGAGAAGAAGAAAATACTAACACTAGTTAATAAGCTTAGTTCTCATAAATTTAATGTATTTGAAGTGAATCAGGCGTGCTCTTAACAGCAGATCTTTAGTCTCATTGGAACATTTACTGTACTTTAAGCCTTGTTTATATGTTGAGCTAATAAAAGAACATAATTAAATAGCCTGAAAGGAAATTGAAGAAAGAACTTTAAAGACTGCAAAGCATAAAAAAGAAGTACAATTGGGAATCGGTGTCATTGTGGGGAGAGGAGGTTGGTGTGAATTTCTTAGTTCCCTTAAAATGTGAAGATATGTGGCACGTGCTGGTAATCTGAGCACTGGGGAGGCCGAGGCAGAAAGATCATGAGTTTGAGGTCGGCCTGGTCTACATAGTGAGTTTGCGGCTGCCTAAACCATATAGTATGAGACCTTGTTTGAAAATATGAGGATCTAGTTTTGACTTTCAGATGTTTTCAGGAACAAACTATGTATAAAAGTAGAGAACTACGTGTACTGTTTCATGGTTACCTGTGAAGAGGAGAAAAAGAGTAGGTAGTATAAAAGGAATAAGAGGTCCAGGAAAGATTTTAAAAGGACATTAACCCAAGTATGTTTCTCCAAGGAAGGGCAGGGCGAAGACAGCTAACTGGCAAGATCCCTTGGAAAGGCAGGGTAAGCAAAGGGTGCAGAATAGAGGTAGGAGGGGTTTCCCACGGAGCAGGAAGGGGAAGAGGTGTCTTTTCCATTGAGGAGAAGATGATGAAGAGGGGCTCGAAGGTAAAGAACGAACAGCTCCACGTGCTTACTCAGTTTCTGAACACCTTCCGTGTGTTTTACCTTCTAGTTCAGGGAAGTGGTTCCCAAAGGCTTGTAGTCCTGTGACAATAGACCTTCTGCCTTATGTGGGTCTGTGTGTTTGTCTTTAAAGTAGGTGATTGTATGCACAGAGATGGAGGAGGGCGGTAAGGAAACTGGAAAATGTGTGGGAGATTGCAAAGGTTCTCACCGTCCCTCCCCTTCCCACCCGTCTGGCTGCATATGACAGTGTCTCATTCATGTCTGAGTGACAGTCCACTCTGTGTCTGTTCCACGGTTGGTTTACCCATTGGTCCACCGACAAGCGCCCACGTTGGCTCCAGGTCTTGGCTGTTGTCAGTAGCACTGCAGTAACACTGGGGCACTGGTGTCAGTGTGATACGCTTGGTCATTTCTTTTAGATATTTACCAAGAAGTGGGATAGCTGAATGGCACATCTATTTTCCGTTTTCTGAGGAACTTCTATGCTTCTATGCTCTGTGATGGCTAATTTATCACATCCTCACTAATAGTGTGTAAATGCTCCCTTTTCTCCATATCCATGCCAGCATTTGTTGATTTTTTAAAACATCTTTTTGATAATGGCCATCTTTTTTTTTATTTTAAAAGAACAAAAACACTAACAAACATACACACAGTAGCACAAGAACAGTATAAAAGTCAAACTACAGATAAGGTGGCAGGGGATCAACAATGGTTGTTGTATTACACATTGGTAGCTTCAAAGTGTATACTCAGGACAATACAAATAGACATACAAGGTTGATCAAACAATTAATCACCGATTGTTTCCCACATCACTATGACATGAGACAACAGTGCAACCGTGTCAGCCATCCCGCACATACATACGTACCTACTCAGCTGTCCCCCTCTTCCTCCTCTCCTTCCCTTCATCCCAATTGCTCTCTACCCTTGAGCAGTCTCCCTTCATACCTCTCAATCTATATTCCCACCTCCAGGTTCCTACACTAATGATACAATACGCTGTTTGCACATGCATATCTGGTTTACCTCACTTATGAGTATGGTCTCTAATTGTGACCATTTGCCTATAAAAGCCCCTAGGTTGTCTTTCTTTACAGATGAATAATATTCCATTGTGTAAAAATGCCACAGTTTTTTAATCCAGTCGTCTGTGGATGGACATTTGGGTTGCTTCCACGATTTAGCTATTACAAATTGTGCTGCTATAAACATGGGTGCACATATATCACGGTGATATGATGTTTTCAGATCTTCTGGGAAAATACCCAGAAGAGGAATAGCTGGGTTGAATGGGACCTCTAGACCTAGTTTGCTGAGGAATCTCCAAACCGATCTCCACAGTGGTTTCACCAGTCTGCAATCCCACCAGCAGTGCAGAAGAGTTCCTATTTCTCCACAGCCTCGTCAGCATTTGTTATTGGATGATTTCTTGATGCTGGCCAATCTTACTGGGGTGAGATGAAATCTCAATGTTGTTTTTATTTACATTTCTCGAATGACTAAAGATGTAGAACATTTTTTCATATATTTATTTGCCCTTTGTATTTCTTTATCTGAGAAGTGTGTATTCATCTCAGATGCCCATTTCTGGATTTGGTCTTTGAATTTGGACAGGTTCATGTTTTTTTAATTCTTTGTATGTTGTAGATAGAAGGCCTTTGTCCGAGGGACAGCCAGTTAGGATTTTTTCCCAATCTGTGGGTTTTCTTTTTACTCTGCTGGTGATTTCTTTAGATGTGCAAAAACTTTTCAGTAAGATGAGGTCCCAGTTGTTGATTCTTTGAAGTGTTTCCCTTGCAGTTTGATTTTTGTTCATGAACTCTCTGCCTACTCCTATGTCTTCAAGATTTTTACCTAAATAGATTTAGTGTTTCTGTTTTAATATTGAGATCTGTGATCCACTTTGAATTGAGTTTGGTGCATGGTGATAGACTTGGGTCTATTTTCAGTCTTCGGCAAGTGGCAAGCCAATTTTTCCAGCACCAGATAATGGCCATCTTGACTGGGTAATATGGGATCATGTTGTTTTGATTTGTATTCCCTGGTTGCTAATATTGAGCATTTTCCCCTTGTATTTGTTGCTCTTTCTACTTCTCTCAAGAAACATCTGTTCATATCATTTGCCCATTTTTTTTTGGAATTCTGCGGGGTTTTTGTTGTGGTTTTGAATTCCTTATACATTCAGGATATTAGTCCCTGATCAGATGAATAGTTTGCAAGTATTTTCTCCCTTATACATTGTCTGTTCTGTTCTTTCTTTTGCTATATAGAGATTCTTAGAAATAATTCCATTTGTCTCTAATTTGCTTTTCTTTTTTGTACTTTTGGGAGTCTTCTGAAAAAAAACTTACCCATATTGATGTTTGAAGTGTTGATGTTTTCTTCATTGTTTAGATCTTATATTTAAGGCTTGGATCCGTTTTGAAATGATTTTCTTTTTAATATGTTGAAAGTTAGGGCTCAAATTTCAACATGGAGATCTAGTTTGTCCACCATTTATTGAAAAGACTTCTTTCCAGGGAATGATTTTGGCACCTTTGTCAAAAATAAGTTAACTGGCTCTAGATATGTGGTTTTATTTCTGGGACTCTAGTCTGTCTAGTACCGTGCTGTTTTAGTTACCGTATCTCTGTAGTATGTACTGAAACCGGACAGTGTGGTGCCTCCAACTTTATTTGTTTTCATTCAGGATTGCTTTTGGCCATTCATTTTGTTTGCATTGCTCTGGATTTTGAAGTTAGAACCTGTGTATCTAGGAAAGTGCTCTCTTACTGAGCTATGTTCTCAGCCTGTGTTTGGGATCTTTTGGGCTCTGTATGAGTTTTATGATAGCTTTTACTAGTTTTGTAGAGAACGTCATTGGTATTTTGATAGGAATTGCATTAAATCTGTAAATTGTCCTGGTAGTTATGGACATTTTAATAATACTAATTCTTCTAATCTGTAAACACGGAAGTTCTTTTTGCATTTATTTTTTGATGTTCCTGTCATTGGGGCTTCGTAAATTCTCATTACAGAAGTCTTTCACTTCCTTGGTTAAATGTATTTTCTTTTATAGCTGTTGTGAATGAGGTTGCTTTTGTGATTTCTCTCTCAGCAAGTTTGTAATTGATGTGAAATTTGCTGCTGGTGTTTGCATATTGATTTTGTATCCTGCAGCCTTAAAGAATGTATCAGTTCAAGTGGTCTTTGGGTGGAGTTATTTTTGTGGAGGGTGCGGTTTTTCAGTTGTCGTGATTCCGTGACTTTCTGTGTGGATGATGGCAGAACATGGGATCAGAGACTGAAGCAGCTGCCAACATCAATGGATGTGGTGGGTTCACAAGAGCTGGGTAGGTGAGCGTGGGGACGACCATGAAGTGCTGCAGCGGCCTGGTGTTAGAACACGGTTGTTCCCATGAAAAACTTCAAGATACAGGGAGCGCAGCTGTATTCATGGGCACTCCCATTGTGTAGTAGAGTCGGGAGTACAGATAGGGAGAATAAAATCAGAGGGGAAAAAAATCACTGTCAGGGAGTTGGGATGAGAATATCCAAAAAAAGCCAGAAAGATCTGCATTTGGGGTGGTACTTAGGGACAAAAGATGGGATTAACTGACTTCAGTCATTTAAATAGAATTCTGATATAAATTGTTTAGTGCCTGCTCCATTGAGTTTCCGTGAGGGTAGTCGTCCATCAGAAGGGAAATTAGCAAAGGACTGCGTAAGTCACGTTCCTGTCACTTGGACAGAACACTCAGCTTGAAGGAGGAGAGGTTTTGTTTTTTTTTTTTCCCCTGGTACCGGGGATCGAATTCAGGACCTTGCGCTTGCCAGGCAAACGCTTATGCCACTGAGCTATACCCCCAGCTCAAGGAGGGGTTTTATTTGGATCGGTTTTAGAGCTTTCGCCGGTGGGCTGGCTCCGAGACAGAAGGGCTCGGCAGGGGGCGGAGGGCGGAGCCGGGACCTGAGTCCGCCCTCCTGGGCCCCGCTCGTCTCCGCCCTTGCCCCGCCTCCTCCCGGCTTGTTGGGCCCTGAGCCCCGGGGTGGGGGTGAGTGACCGCGGACACGCACGTGGTGCCCCGGCCCAGTCGCCTTCCAGAAGCCCCGCCTCGCAGCGGCAGACTTTTGAGGCGCGCTTTAGATCTAAGTCCTCACAGGTGAGGCTGCTTTCTTGTGTTATTAGCCCAGGTATTGGCTCCTCTCACCCTTGTGTGTTCTATAGATGAGATAATGGTACTGCATACAGCACGTATTTCTCCTCCAGTCACTAACGCTACTGGTGAATGGAGGGGAATGTTAACAGACTAGTAGTGGTAGTGCTCCGGGAGCGGTGGTTCTCCAGCGCATCCTTCTCTCCCAACACTTGAGGAAATGGTTTTTTAATCAAGTTAACTATTCATTATCCTAGTTCAAGTTCTCTTTCTGTGATAGAACATTTTCTGTATCCTTAGAAAGGTATCACTCATCTGAGAGACCTCGTCAAAGAAAGAGTGGTTCTTTACAATTTATTCTTAATGGGTCTTCCAAATTTCTAACCTTTGTAATTTTTAGTTGATTTTCTTATAGATACCTGTTTCTGTTAGTGAATCAGCATCAACTTTACTTTTTATTATTTTAAAAAATTGTAACAGCACTTGCCCACTTTTTTCTTTCCTACTGTGTCATGCCAGCTCTCAGGAGGCTGAGACAGCAGAATTGCAAGTTTGAGGCCAGCCTGGGCTTCATCGCAAGCTCACGGGTGGCTTGGAATATGCAGTGAGACCCTGTCTCAGACAAGACAGCAAAAAGTGGTTTGAGATGACATGTGAAAAGATTTTTTTATTTCCCGAGATGTATTTTTTTTGTCCTGGAGATGAGAAGTCTTTAAAGGTAGACAACTGTCGAAACTATTTTGGTTCCTTGAAAGAGATCAGTGTGTCTCTCCTGTCATAGAACAGGTGAGGTGCAGCTCTTTGTTGTGTTGGCGTTGCTGTCCCTGTATCTGCCTCTAGCCCTGCCCAACTGAAAAGTTAGTTACTGCAAACTATTGACAAACTTTTTAAAAGTCTTTTTAAAAGTGTCAGTTTATTGTACATTTTAGTTTTAAAATCAGTATTCTTAATGTCTCCTTGTAGTCCGGACCATTTGGTTAACAATTTGGAGGGTAAAATAGTTAGGATTGTGAGTTGCCCTTTTCATTCCAGCCTCTAGGTGTATGTTAGTAATTCTCCATGGGGCACATTTGTCCTCTAGGGGATCTTTGGGGCAATAGCTGGAGACATTTTTCAGTGTCCTCAGTAGGGGTGTGGCGTAGCAGCAAGTCGCTGGAGCCAGAGATGCTGCTGGATTTCCTGCATTGCACAGAAGGGGTGTGGCCCAGAGTACTGAAAGTGCTGGAAGTCGAGGTGCCTGATATGCATTAACATTTTTGAGTACTTAGAAGCTAGTGCACACATGGTACAAGCGCTGCCAGGCAGGGACCTGCGGTCCTAAGTTCCATTTCTGGTGCCAGAAAAAGCAGCAGCTAGTTAGGTGTATTCAGCTGTATTATCTAACTTAAGCTTTTGAACAACTCTTCAGGGTGAGCGGTATCACTGTTACCCTGAAGGCTTTGGAGGGGACTCTTCATTACTGAGGGGGCTGGGCACAGTAGCACAAATGTTAGACTTCTGCTTGTAGAAAATTTTTCATACATAAGTATTCACAATGCCAGCTTTGTTGGGAAAGGCGTATTTGTGGCTTTACCTGTTCTTTTGCAGGGAAGAATATTTATAGTACTGAAGTATATAATTTATTTTTAATATTACAGATCTAGAAATGGCCATTGCCTACTGGAACTTAGTGCTTAATGGAAGATTTAAATTCTTAGACTTATGGAATAAATTTTTGTTGGTAAGTTCATGTTTTCTGCAGTTTCATGTGTCTCTAAAATTATGCTGCTCTTAAATTAAGATACTTTAAGGCGTGACTAACTCATCTCAAGCATATAGTGGACATAGAATGAGAAATTTGTTTACCAAAATTTCATTATACAGTTCTTTTGTACTCTTGTGTTTAACATCATCTCTCCTTTTTTCTAGCTCTCTTCAGTGATGTTTTCTGTTTTGTTTTTTTAAATAGGAACATCACAAACGATCAATACCAAAAGATACTTGGAATCTTCTTCTAGACTTCAGTACAATGATTGCAGATGACATGTCTAATTATGATGAAGAAGGTAATGAAAATTTCTGCCTGACCTTTTTTTTATTAGTATATGTTTGTAGTACATAATGATTACATTGTTTTTATCACACATTCCTGAACTTCCCACATCTGTTTTCCATAATATTGAATTTTTCTTGTCTTATTTATGCACTTTTCGGATTTTTTTCTTTTTTCTGGTGCTCAGGATGGAACTCAGATGAGCCCTAGTTGTAGCACCAAGCCGCATCGCCAGCCTCTTTATGCTTTTCTGAGTGGATGGAATGCCTGCGTGCTTTTTAGTCATCCATTATCTTTTAGTTTCTTTAAATTCTAAGCAGTGAGCTAAAAGTGTTGCTCAGTGGTAGAGCGCGTGGCCAGCGTGTGTGATGCTCTAGGCATGACCTCCAGGAATACACTCTCTCCACGCAGTGTTCGTGTCACACAGAAGGTCATGAGTAATTTTTATCCGTGTTTTAGGTTTTCATTTACTTTAAAGATATACTCGCTTCTTAATATGCCACGACACTTATTTGTACCTTTTCTTTTTCTCACTGATTCTGTCTGTAAACCTGGTTGTAGAGTCCACTCACTTTCTGTCTAATGTGAAGTACTTGAGCTGCCTCGTGTCGTTGTGTTGGCGCTCAATAATTACTAATGTCTCGGATGTGTGTGCGCTTCTCTTGACGTGTTTAGGAAGGTGTCGCCACCATCCAGCACCAGCACGTGCGTGTGGTTCCTTAAGGTGGCAGTGGCCGCACTGATTTCTTCTCACATACTGAACTGTTTCCCCTGAGAACTAGCAGGACCCTTTATGAAATTATTGAGTGTGGAGGTATTTGAAAAACCTCCATTGGCTTTCCCTTCTTTGTAAGTTCTGCAACCATTTAAGTTAACTGAAGATATTTTCTTTTTTCTATTCTTGTTGTCACATGTAGTCTTCACTGAAAAAGTGAGAAATACGTAACTTCATGTGTGACTGATACTTGTCCTTTCTGTTAAGTTTTACCCAAAATCAGAGAACTTCCTTATCTGGACATTGGCTTGTGGTTATGTAGAGACGTGCATGTGTACAGTTGGTTTGTTTGTGGCTTTGAAGACAGGGTCTCACTGTTCAGCTCAGGCTGGCCGTGAATTTACTGTGCAGCTGCCGCTGCCCTTGGACTTGCTGTCCTCTGCCCTCAGCTTCCCAAGTGCTGGGATTACATGTTGGAATAATAGAGAATGCAAGAATATTTCCGGTTGGAAACTGTAAAGCTAGAGTTTGAAAGTATCAGTGAGACTAGATAAGAATGGTATACTTTAACCCTCCCCAAGAATGTGTTTAAAAAACCCAGGGGATTCTATTACAATATAAGCCTAATTTCTGTGTTTCATTCTTCCCTCTCTGCCATATTTTTTCTTTTTTCTAGGAGCATGGCCTGTTCTCATTGATGACTTTGTGGAATTTGCACGCCCTCAAATTGCTGGGACAAAAAGTACAACAGTGTAGCACTAAAGGAACCTTCTAGAATGTACATATTCTGTACAATAAATACAACGGAAAATTGCACAGTCAATTTCTGCTGGCTGGACTGAACTGAAGATCAATCCTCACTATTCAGACTGAGGGTTGAGACAAAACTTTAAGGATACATTTTGGACCATATCATATTTCATTCTTCTAATGGTGGTTTGGGCTTGTCTTCTAGTCTGGGCCGCTCTAAACATTTATAATTCCAACGTTGTGGATTTCACCTTACTATCTGTGGACCATCCCAGTTAATTCTCCCATAAGTCTTAGAAGCTTTATGGTGGTTATTTTGAGGTTTCCATTCTTGCATAAAGCACAATGCTGTCTTCATCAGAGAACAGTTTGGCATAAGAATTAAACATAATGAACATCACAAACAATTTATAAAAACTTCTTAAATATATGCTTTGGGCTAGTTGCAAAGACTATGCTGATAGCACTTCCAACGAGAGTGATATATTTAAGTGTACAGGATCTGGAATGATGTTTTGGTTTGGGGGGATTTTTTTTCCTGACAAATCACATGTATTGTTGATGTAGAGTATCTGATGAAAGAAGTGTCAGAACAACCATTGTGAAAAATTTTTAGAATAACTTGGTGCCTACCTGAAAAATGTATTGTGTTTTAGACTCAATTTCAGAAAGGTTCCACAGAATGAGTCTGCACCCGTGTTTGTGTGTAATGGTCCTACAGGGAGCTTTCATTTAGCAAACGTCTGCATAATGTTAGATTCCACTCTTGTCTACATTATGCACCACATAATTGGATTTCATTATGCTTTTGAAATGCTTCTATGCGTATCAAATAAGTTAAAGTATTTAATTTGTTTTGACTGTTTGAACTGCTATACAATACAGCGCCCTAAACTTAGGCGTGAGGGCTTACTGTTTTGGTTTTGTTTTTCCCTCTTGGTCACCGCGGTGTGGAACACAAATGAAATTCTCTTAGTTTATAAAAGGGTGGTGTGAGTTACATTTGGGAAATGGCTGTGATGATGAGCCATGGAGTTCAATCTGTATAAACAGGTACTGCTCTTCCAGACACGTAGTCCATTTTTGATGACTTCGTATTTTGTTGAAATTGCTTTAACTGCTATAATCACTGTGGTTGCCAAATATTTACTTCAGGAGCAGAGATTTTCAGGCAAGCATATACTTGATGAAAAATACCAATCTGGCTTCTACAGTTTTAAATTATTTAGTCTCTTTACTGTTTTTGTTTCACTCATGTTAGCTCCGTTTTCACATAAACTAAATGCCACTTTGTATGGACCCCTCCTCGTTTGGATATGAGGCCCAGGAACAGCTCTCCTGCCTAAACAGCTCCTTCTTGTTTGCTTACCGTCGTGGTAAAGAAGCCTCATTGCTTCCTTAAGCATTTCTGTGAGGCAGATTAAAAAATGTTGAACTTCCAAGTGTTGGACAACGATGGTCTTGACTAGGAACAGATTTTGCTTGGTACGTCCAGGCGCTATCTGTGGCCTAGTATTGATAATAATAAAGGAATGTATTTCAGAATAGCAGGACATTTCATGCAGGTGCAGAAGTGATTTCAAGAAACAATGACCTATTAAAATTGCTTTTCATTAACAATTTTGAAATTGATGAGATATTTTATTAACATTCCAGTTATAACTTTTAATTCAAGAGTTCAGTTTTACCAAAAAACATTTGAAAATTTCTGTGCAGGTTGTTGGAATTAGTTATTCAAAGACAAAGAAAAAAGGGGAAGAATGCTGCTGTTTTCAGTGTTTCTTAATTTCAGTTTTGTAAATATAGAGAAATTTCAATTATGAAAAAATTTTAAAAGATACAAATATATGTACTTTCATTTCCTGTCTTAAAAGATTTTGAGTTACGATACTATTTTCACATTATTTCAAGTATGCTGTGTTTTGAAATGAGATACCATTTTTTTCCCAATATACATTGTTTTCATAAAAATCTGGTATTGGTTGTGGCCTAGTGCCTTGGGTTTTACAGATTTTTCTTTTAAATGCAAGACCTTTTCAACAAAGTAGCGTTTGTCATCAGTTTGGTACTAAACTTATAATTACTGTGTAATTATAAACAAAAGTACATAAAGCTTTGAGTATAACTATGTAGCGTAAAAGTTAAGGTTGTTGAGTGTGACGGCATCTTAGAATTAAACAAAGCTATTACTAGGGCTGAAAAGAACTGATTGAATGTGTTGTGATTATTCTAAAGATAAATGTCTGGATACAGGGAATGTTTTGTACTAAAAATGCTTATGCGTGCGTGTGTGTGCATGCGTGCATGTGTGTGTGTGTGTGTTTGTGTGTGTGTAAGAGTAAGTCTGTCCATGCGAGGAAGACACGCACACAACTTGAATTGCTATAATTCATAAGCATTTCAGTCTCCATTCTGCTCAGCTCCCCATGCCGAATCTTTCAGGTTGGACCGCAGTTTCTCCTCTGCCAGTGTGAGGATAGGTGTGCATTTTGAAGTGTAATGTTTTGTAAAGAGTCCAGTGTAAAATCAGAAGTGCCCACAAAAGGATACTTGAGATCAAGGTTATCTTTAGTGAATACCATCTGCCTGTCTCTGTAGGTTCAGCTGTGTTCCTTCCAACCCCTGTCATCCAACAGAGGCAATAAAATCCTCGGTGAAATTGCCATGACTAAATCTTTTCACATATTGTTTTAGTGTGTTACTTTTTTGAAAACTAAAATATACATGAAAACTTTTCCAGTAGGAATAATTTTCCATGGAAAGAGCATTATAATGACAAATTTGAGAAATGCTAAATCTTGTTGATTACGTTTTAATTGTATACACCTATACTGGGTTGCTTTATTTTATTGACATTACTGTTGTTGCTTATATGGCATTGTAAATGTGTGCCTTTCCTTAGAATTTAACTTTTAATAAGAGAAAGTAAGTTTCCTGTAAAATACGGGAAATCTTATACAGAATCTCTTCCCTGGGGAATTTTTAAGCAAGATAAGCCGTTTTGCCCTGAGTTTTAAGTGTTTTGTTGTTTTGTTTTGTTTTTTTAAGACAGGATCTCACTAGTTCAGGCTGGCCTTAAACTTGGGGCAATCTCTTCATGCCTCAGCCTTCCAAGTGCTGGGATCACAGGTGTGCATCACCACACCCGGCTCAAGTATTATTTTTTAAAAATTTTATTTAAAGAAAATGAAAAAGTTCGAGTAGTAGTAGCTAGTTTAATGTGCACTTTGCTTGTATTTTCAGCATGTTGCTATTAAGATTATATATTGTAAAGCCGTAATTTTTACATGTCAGTGATAGAAGAAAAACCTAATGGAAGAATTTTAGAATAAAAAAGTGGTGCTGGAGAAATTTATTATGGCTCACAAGGTATGCCTTTATATGAGACTGAACTTCTTTAAGAAAAATTAATTTATGGAGTTGTAAATGTTAAATTGTACATCTATTTAATAGGAACGCTGTTCTGGTACCTTAGCAGTTTTTTTCTAAATGTTACCGTACATGTTTAACAATATGTTTATACTGAATACGTAGATATTTTCTAAGATTTTATCAAGTTTGATAATGTAATCAGAAAAGCTTTTTAAATGTGAGCTGTTTAATACATTCTAATAACTGGGGACCCAAAACTTGAATTGTAATGCCTGCATAATGTGGTGAATAAGGTCTAAACTGCGGCCAAGCACTTGATCATAAAAGTGTATTTCTGAATGTTCACTGCCTCCAGTCTTGCAATTACAGTATAGCAGTGACTTTTACTTCATAGAAATGTAGTCGTCGCTTATCGTGCTGCCTTTGTCCTTTGATTTCTCAGGTAAAGAGACATTTTGTAATTATGATAAATTTTAAAATTCCTGAAAGTACAGATCTCCCTTTCGGTGTAGCCTCACTGCTTACTGCTGTTTTGGTTGAATGCTTGCACCTGACTGTGGGGGCGGAGCAGTGTTTCTAAAACTCAGGCTTTTCGGCACTCCTGTAGTCTTGTTTTCTTAACTGCCTGTTGGGAAAGTCTATTTCCTGCTGACCGAACTCATTCACGTGGCAACTTTCTGCGAGCCCGGTGTTCTGTGATAATGTGGCTTTTGACTTCTCTTTGCTTTTTTAAATCGGTGAGCTGGTACCCAGATTAAGTCTGTAATTCCAAGTGTTCGTGAGGCTAAGGCAGGAGAATTGCTTGCAAGTTCAAGACCAGCCTGGGCAATTCAGTGAGACGTTGACTCAGAAATAAAAAGGGTTAAGGGTGTAACTCAATGGTAGAGAGCTTGGCAAGGCTGTGGGTTCGCTCCCCAGACCTACGCGCAAGAAGTCAGACCGAAGGAAAACAGCAGAGAAAGTGCAGCCTCTGTAGCAAACAACACCCAAAAAGCAGTGTTTTCTTCATGGAGTTTTGAAGGGAAATTTTATTTTTTTGGTACCGGGAATCAAACTCAGGACCTTGCTCTTGCCAGGTGGGTGCTTGTGCCACTGAGCTACATCCCCAGCTGGAGAAATCATTTAGGGGGAATCATTTCTTTCTTTGTTTTTTTTTTTTTTTTTTTTTTTTTAAAGCAGTCTCACCCTTTTAATTCAGGCTGGCTTGAACGCACTACATAGCTCAGGCTGGCTTTGAAGTCACAGCAGTCCTGCCTCTGCCTCCCGACTGCACCACCAAATTGAGATTTTAGAAGTATTTTTAATCTGAAGGTATTCCAGGTTTCTCTTCTAAGCATTGCTTAAGCATTCACAGTTTAATTTCTTAGGCTTGTGCTGTGCTGAAGTTTTAATGTAGCTTGTAATTTGTAGGAATGGTTTAAAGCTATAATCTAGGTCACTTGGGACTATAGCAGGCAGGTTGTCCCCAGTCACGTAAAGCTGTAAAATGTGTGGTGTTTGTCGGTGGTGGGGCTTGCGTTCAGGGCTGTGGCATGGTAGGCGGACCCTGCACCCCTCAGCTGTCTTCCCAGCCCTGCGGCTTTGTGCTCTTCATCCTATGAGGGCTCCTGCTGTTCCCTAGAAGATTTGACGGGGTAGACGGCTGCATATTCTGCAGGACGAGGACTCCAGCTGTGCTCTGTGCTCTGCCCGCTGAGCCCCAGCCGCCTCCCCCACTTGGGCTCGCAGAGAGGGGGCACTATCTCTTGGGCAGATCTGTCACGGAATTGAAGAACCGGAGTCGCACCGAGAAAGCACAGCCTGCCTGAGCGTAGAATTCAGCATCGCTTTGAAGACTGGAATCCATCACATTCAAAGAATTTTGAGCAAAGTTAAAACAAAGACTGATGTGAAACAAATTTTGGGAAATTACCAGGGGCACCATGTGAGTGGCTTAATAAGCAAACGAACAGGAAAGTACCTGCTTTATATTTAGAAAATATGTTATTGTGTGTTCAATATAAATACTAAGATTTTCATTTCAGGTTATGAGATGCTCTAAGGGGACTGTATGGGGAATTATGGACAGTACTTAATGAGATTTAGGGGGTATAGGTAGGGTAAAAAATGAAAATCAGGGCTGGGGATATAGCTCAGTGGAATAAGCGCTTGCCTAGCAAGCGCAGGGTCCTGAGTTCGATCCCCAGTACCGCAAAAAAAAAAAAAAAAACAATTACGTGGCTCATAAAGTAACTGATGAATACAGTTTAGAGATGAGTTAAAGGCAGCATATTTAGTTTGAAGCAAATACTAATGCTATTAATCCTCATAGCACATTGGAGTTCATTATATCGGAATTATGAAATAAGTAGGCTGTTACCTAGAACCTTAAAATAGTCATTCCTAAGACTTCATTGTAATGGTGCTTGTTTTTTTGTTTTGTTTTTGAGACAGAGTCTTGCTTCATAGTCCAGGCTGGCATTGGAATTTATGGCAGTCCTCCTGCCTCAGCCTCCAGAGTGCAGAGATTACAGATATGCACCACCATACCGGCCAACTTCTTGTAATGGGACAGTACTTTAATTTTTTTTTTTTTTAAGTTTTTTGGGGAAAAAAGGGCACAGTGGCACACACTTGTAATCCCAGCCCTCAGGAGACTGAGGCAGGAGGATCGTTGTGAGTTTGAGATCAGCCTGGGCTACAAACTGAGCTCAAGGTCAACCTGAACTGCATAGCAAGACCCTGTCTTAGACAAAAGGAAAAAGTTTTGGGGCTGAGGTGCGGGTACAGCTCAGTGTAAAAGTATGTGCCTAGCATGAATGAGGCCCTTGCTTCAATCCCCAGCACAGAAAACAAAACTAAAAGCGTTTTAAATATAATTTATCTACCTGTAAAATTAAGTGGCTCAAGTGTGCAGTGTTGTAGTTTTAGCAAATTTGAGAGTTGAGTACTACATGCTCACCAGCCCAGAAAGTTCCTTCATGTCCTTCTGTCGTTCTTCAGCCCGCCTTAATGATCTGCTTTCTAGATAAAATTTCCTTTCTAGCCAGACACAGTGGTGCATACCTGTAGTCCCAGTGCTGTGGGAGGCTGAGGCAGGAGAGTTACAAGTTGGAGCCCAGTCTGGGCAATTTAAAGACCCTTTTTCAAAAATAAAAAGGCTGGGGATGTAATCATAGTGGAGGCTTTTAGCTCAGGCCTTCTTGGTACCTTAAAAAAGTCATTTAAGCGGAATCGTGTACAGTGATACCTTGGTTTTTGAATGGCTCCAAGCTCGAACTTTCTACTACTAAAAAAATCTGCTCAGTGTTAATAACTGCTTGTTAGTCAAACTGAAAATCTGACTTCAAAAAAGTCTGTCTGGACAGAGTGAGGGGTGACGCCGCAGCCTAAGTGCCGCCCCCGCCCAGGCACAGCGCTCCTGCTGGCGTGTGAGGACCGTCCTCCCCGGGCCTTATTGGTCTAAAATATAATCGTGGCGCCAAAGAAAGTTTGTGACCCCAGCTGCAAAGCTAAGAGGAAATGTGAGAACCACGACAGAGTTCAAGAAAGAAACCACTGCGAAGTTTGTCTGTGCTGGGAAATAAATTTCTAAGTGTCAATTTGGGGCCTCAGAACCAATTACTTGGTTTTATTATTTCTTACGGAAAAGTACTCAGTTGTAGAACTTGGAGCTATTGGAACGCGAATTTGGAACGAACTGAGCCCAAGCGCGGGGTGCCGCCGGAGTCTAGTCCGTGTCTGGTCGTGGTGGGCCCGCTGCTGCCTGCGGCCCGGCTGTGTGGCTGCGCGTCCGCCTCAGGCCCTGGACGCCCCACGCGTCTCCGCCCCCACGGGAGGCCGGCGCGGATTGAGGGTGCGCGCAGCGTCCCCGTGTGTCTGTGCGTGGACATACTCGTCGCCGAGGTCTGTTCCGAGCAGTGGAGCTTGGGTTGTGTGGTAAGTTTATATTTAACAGTTCTCAAACTGCTAAACTCTTCCAAAGTGGCTGTAGAAGTTAAAAATGCGCTCACCACGACTCTGTGAAGGTGGCCGTTTTTCTACCTCCTTGCCGGTACACACTGACTTTATTTGTTCTGCTGAGTAATAGATTTTAAGCATACACTACACCTGGCTATCCTAACCTTTGTCTAAGGGATGTGTAATTCGCACGTGTCTCAGGTGGTCTGTGGGATTCTGTAAAATTAGTACGACCTGGACTGACTGGTAGGTACCACTTTCTGTAGCCAGCAAGGGCGGCTGTTACACTTCCAGAAGCTCAAATGTGTTCGATGAAACAGTGCTGATGGCTGGTGCTTTGGCAGCTGTTGTGTTTGCCATAGCAACCCAGTTAGCTATGAATAGTAGGGTAGTTTATACTCGGCCCAAATTATTGTGGACGGGTTATCGTCTCATTCTATTCCCGAGAGGGGTCACCTTTTCTTGCATTACTGGGGATTGAATCCCAGGCCCTTTTGCATGTGAGGCAATTCTGCTGTCACCATCGCCCAACCTCCAGATCTCTTGTTGTGATAACATTGGGAATTAGTGACACCTTAAGTTCATGACAACGTAGTTGGAGGCAGGCTTGCTGGAGGTGGAGGGAGGAGGACCAGCGCGGGGCCAGCCTGAGCTGTAGAGCGAGAGAGCCTGTCAAAATAAAAATTGAGCTGGTATTGCAGTACTGCAGTGGCCTGTGCTTTTCCGTGTAGTAGATGTAGGAGTATTTGTTTCTTTAATGGAAAATTTCAGACAAAAGGAGAATAGTACTGTGAACCCATTTCAACATTACTCAGGGCCAGTCTTGATTTATTTGTGTCCTGTCTTTTTTTTTTTTTTTTTTTTGAGACCAGGTCTTGTAATGTAGTTCAGGCTGGCTGTGTAGCCCGGGCTGAGCTCGAACTCACAGCAGTCCTTGCCACCATGCCCAGAGGTCTCTATCATCATCTCAGCCTTGATTTATTTTGAAGTACGTCCTAGAGTGCTGTTAGTTTGTAAGTATTTTTAGTACATAGTATAGTATTGATAGATGTTTGCAGCATAATGTAACTTGTAACGAGAATTATAAAGAATTGTTATAATTTAATACGAGGACAGTATTTCTCATTCAGTTCATGAACGAGAAAGAATTGGGCATGGTGGCACATGTCTGTAATCCCAGCAAGACTGAGGCAGGAGCATCGCTGAGCATTCAAGGCAGGTGTGGGCTACATGGTGACTTTACGGCCGGAGGATTTACGTAGACAAATAGCCAGTAAAGACAAAAAGATGCCCAGTCGTTAGCAGGGAAATGCAAATCAGATCCACAGTGAGATACCACTGGTACTCACTCTCACTAGGGTGCCTCTAATCAGAAAGACAGTGAGGAGATGCGGGGCCCCGGGGACCTTAGTCGGGGGGGATGTAGATGGTGTTGCTGGTTTGGAAAACAGTTTAGCTATTCTTAAAGTTAGCATTGGGACCTAGCAGTTCTTGACATTTACTCAGAATTGAAATTTACATTCACACAAAGCTTGTGTATAAACATTTATAGCACTAAGCAATGTAAATATTCACTGTGACAATGAGCTTGTATATCTGCACAATCGTTTGGCAGTGAAAAGAAATGTAGTATTGGTAAGTGCTACAGCGCAGGTGATCTTTGTACATGCTGCGTGAAGACAGTCACGGAAGGGCATGTATGACAGCATTTATATGACATGTCCAGAATCAACGAGTATGTATTATATATATATTGAGACACGGGGCTCAGCCTGTGTCTGCGGGACACCACCCACCAAAGCTTGACCGTCTTTGCGTGGACTGTTTTGTCTGTTTTGAGACAGGGTCTATATATATATATATATATATATATATATCTTGGGACAGGGTCTTGCTGTGTAGTTCGGACTCACCTTGAACTCACTATGGGAGCCCGGGCTGGGTCTTGGCGCGCCTCCTGCCTCAGCCTCCCGAGTGGTGGGACCACAGGTGTGTGCCACTGTGCCTGCTCAGAAGCAGCAGCCCACAGAGGAGGTGTGGGAGTGGACAAGGCAGTGACTGCTAACGGGATGCTGCTGCTATTCTGAAATTCGAGATTGTGATGCGCACACAACCTGGTGAAATCAGTGAGCGCACGGCATCTGAGTTCTGTACCCATGACTTACTCCTGAAACGCACACAGGCACCCGCGTGGGAAAACGTACGGTGGGGCTGCACAGTCCGGCCCGGTTGAAAGGGTCGGGAAGAGGTCTCTGCCCAGCTCCGCCCCATTTTGGAGACAGCTGGTGGCCGTGCGAGTGCCGTGCAGCGCGGGGAGGGCGTCCGCCGCAGTGTGCACGGTGCCCGCGCTGTGGTCCTGTGAGGAGCGGGCGGCAGGCGGCGGCTGTGTGCGCGGCGCCGCCGAGAGCAGCCCTGGCCGCGGCGCCTGGTGGCCGGGTACCGCTCGCGGGTGGTCACCGATGGGCGCCCGCACGGCGCTGCCCCTGGCGCTCCGCTCCCCTTTGCACACGCTGACTCGGGTCGCCTGGAAGACAAACGATGACTCCAAGTCCCGTCAAATCGCATCCCCGTCGGGCGGCGGGGGCCTGGCGGCGCCGTGGGTCTACGCGGGAGCGCGCGGACGGGGGCGCGGGCCCAGAGCGGTGGGCCCCCGGCTCTCCGGGGAGCAGCGGAGATCCCGGCCCGCTCGCGGCGCCCGACCCCCCGGGCCCTGGACGCGCGGCTCGCTTCGGGTCGGCCTGCCACTGCCCAGCCCCCTCCCTGGCAACTGGAGGGGTGCGACGGTCTCTGGCGAAAGGCAGCCTTTCCCATCAGAAGAGTCTGTTTCCCTGGTAGTTAAGAAGACCCGAGGTTATGAAGCCTTCGCCCCGCCCAGACCACCCCCCCCCCCCCGTCCGCCTGCGCACACGCGCATGCAGCCTCCACGAGGATTCTGCGCAGTTTGAAGAAGCTGTCTTAAATTTGACAGTCCCCCCAGCATGGTGGCGCACGCCTGTAATCCCAGTCCTCGGGAGGCTGAGGCAGGAGGATCATTGCAAGTTTGAGCCCAGCCTGGGCTATCAAGTGAGTTCAAGGCCAGCCTGAACTGCCTAGTGAGACCCTGTCTCAAAAAGACAAAACAGACCACGCAAAGACGGTCAAGCTTTGGTGAGTGGTGTCCCGCAGACACAGGCTGAGCCCCGCGTCTCTCCTGCGGGTTATCAGAATACCTCCGCCTACTAGGTAGAATGTGCCGTACTTTTCAAGTAACGTTATTGAAAGTATGTTGACTCAGGAGGGTCTTGATCCGTTTGCTTTAGTTTTGTTTAAACATTTTGGAGATGTTAATTTAAGGCCGACATAAAGTCACCTCCTTGTGTTACAGGACGTTTGGAAACTAGACCGAGATTCTGAACCAAGTGGTTTTTGACAAGCAAAAATGTTTAATTTGGATAAAATTCGAATCTGTCAGGATTTTTGTTTGTGCAGGCTGGCCTTGAGCTCATTTTGTAGCTCAGGCTGGTCTCAAATTCCCAACGACCCTTCTGCCTCAGCCTCCTGAGTGCTGGGATTACAGCCGTGCGCCACCAGACCCTGCTTTGCTTTTGGTGTTGTGTATAAGAAATCTTTGCTTAGTCCAAGACCGTAAGATTTTTTTTCCTATTTTTCTATATTTCTTATAGTTTAGGTCTTCAGTTTAGGATTATGATTCAATTTGAGTTAATGTATAAATATTCTACATGAAGTAAGGGTCTAGGTTTTTTTTTAAATGAAGTCCAATTTTCTAGCACCATTTGTTGAAAAGGTTTCCTTCACATTTAATTATGTGAATGCCTTTGTTAAAAATTGGTAGCACAGCCAGGCATGGTGGTGCACACCTGTAATTCTAGCACTCAGGTGGCTGAGGCAGGAGGGTACCCTAAAGATGAGAGCAGCCTGGGCTACATAGTGAGTTCAAGGACAGCCTTAACTGCAAAATGACACCGTGTCTAAAAAAGGGCGGCTGTGTGGTGCGGGTAGGGGGTGGGTGAAGTATTTATTTTAGCTCAGTGGCACAGTGCCTGCCTGGTGAGGTCCTGAGTTCAAATCTCAGTACCCCCCCATACCAAAAGTGTGGTTCACTCTAGACTTTTGTTCCGTGATTTTGTCAACTTCAGTAAAAAGCAAATACCCCAAAGAGTATTGGGAATAGCAGAGCATGGCAGTAGTAACACCAGGCTGCCATACTGTACCACCGCCACAGCAAGCAGTGGGCACATCCAAGAGATCGGGCCAAGGGCAAGTTCATCTTAGGGTTATTCTTTTCTTGTTTTTTGTCTTTCTGAGGCAGGGTCTCGCTATGCAGTTCAGGCTGGCCTTGATCTCACTTTGTAGCCCAGGCTGGTCTCGAACTCAGTGATCCTCCTCCCTCAGCCTCCCGAGTGCTGGGATTACAGGCATGTGCCACCACACCTGGCTTATGTTTGTTTTTCGAGGCAGTGTCTTGCTATTGTCTAGGCTAGCCTTGAACTCATGATGTCCCTGAGTTCTGATTTTGCTGTTGTAGGTTTGTATCACAGCACCTAGCATAATGGCAAGTTTCTAAAACCAAAAATGAGCTGGGCATAGTGGTGCACACCTGTAATCTCAGCACTTGGGAGGCTGAGGAAGGAGGATTGCCATAAGTCTGAGGCCAGCCTGGGTTATATAGTGAGTTCAAGGCCAGCCTGAGCTACACAGTGAGACCCTACCTTTAAAACAACAGCAACCTGAAAATAAAACTGAGAAAAATTACATCTGAGACAGTGTTTGATACAATAATTCTTGGCCATCAGACAATGACAGTTGCACTGGCCTGAGGTGGGGCAGATACCCTTACAGAAGTTCTTGCATAAGGCTTCTGTGGTTCCGGCAGCCTTTTTGTGACAGTTCTTGTCAGGCAGTGTGCATGAACATCTCCTCTACAACCTCCTGGCTTTGTTCACCTCTACGTCTCTGTCTCTCTTTTTGCTACTTTCCTTCCTTCCTTCGGTTAAGTTGGACACAAGTGACCACATTCTGATTTCTGACAACTTCCCCGGGTCTGCCACAGTTTCCGTGCTGTCTCACACTCCTGTTCCACACCCCCGGGGCTGCTGCCACTCTGCTTTGACACCGATGCCAAAGTTCTCCAATTCTGTGCTTTCATAAAATTTATTGACTTTTCTAAGTCCTCCTTGGCATTTACATGTAAATTTCGGGATCAGCTTTTCCTATAATGTTTTCTTTTGAAATCATCTAAGGCCAAGCATGGCGGTGCACGCCTATAATCCCAGCACTTGGGAGGCTGAAGCAGGAGGATGACTGCAAGTTTGACACCAGCCTGGGCTACAGAGGGCCAGCCCGGACAACAGAGCGAGACACCGATTCAAACAAACAAATCCTGCTGAGATTTGATGGAGATTGGGTAATGGGGCATCCGCAGCAATGTTTTAGACACTTTGTACTCAAGTTGGAGCAGGTGATGCCACTGTGTCTTGCGGCCAGAGATTGCTGGATGTCCTGCAATATATTGTCACCGCACGCAATAAAGAGGACCCGACCCCAAAAGTCGGGGCTCAGGCCCAGATTCTTTGCCTTCCACCTACACATTAATTTGGGAGAGAATTGCTATTTTACAAACATTGAGCCAAGTGTGGTGGAACAGGCCTGTCAGTCCCAGCAATCCAGGAGGCTGAGGCAGGTGGGGTGTGAGGTCAGGGCCAGCTGGGAGCAACGGGAGACCCTCAGGAGGAAAAAGGGAAAAGAAAGATTGAGTCCTCCAACCTAGAAACACAGCATCTGTCATTTGTTTAGATTTTGTAATTTCCCTAAGTAGTATTTTGACTTTGTTTACAGATATTATACTCTTATTTTAAAAATTATTTTTGAGCCATTGTATTTTAACAATTGACATTTTGTTGGTAGTGCATAGCTAAAATAGATTTTTTGTATTTTTATCCAGGATCCTGTGGCTTTGCTAAACAACAATCTATTGTTTTTTTTTTTTTTTTTTTAAATTTTTTTTTTTTA
>PVLD010005971.1:0-105572 GCA_004027595.1 Dinomys branickii | reverse complement strand
TGTTGTTGTTGTTTGCCTGTTTTGTTTCTTGTCTTTGGATTTTTGGTTTTTGTGTTTTTTCTGTTGTTGAGAGGATTAATTGTCTGACTAAATTTGCATGTCTGTATATGGGTTTATATATTTACACTTCGAAGATATCAATGGATAAAGCAATAACCACTGTTGAGATCATATCACCTTGTCTATAGATTAGTTGTGACTGTACTATTTTTTATGCTAATTGGTGTCTGTTTGTCAATATGTTTTTGTACTTGTATTTTTTTAAAATTAAAAAAAAAAAGCAATATAAGAGAGAGATGGTAGCAAACAAGGAGTGAAACCCTATGGACATGAGAAGAGGACCTGGGGAAAGAGCAAGAATACTCAAGATGCAATATGTGTGTGCAGTCATTACCCGGGAGGAATGTAATTATGTGTTACAAACATACATGAGTTAAAAAAAAAAAAAGAGCTAAGTTGTAAGGGAAAAAAGAATCCAATTGGTCAATGTCTTCCACTGTTTTCTGTGGGACGACTTTTATCATGATTGCTGTTTCCTGAGAGGCAGATACTTTTTTTCCTGGGTCTAATGCTAGACACTGTCTTGGTTGCCTTTTGATGTCTCAGCAGATGACAGCCCCCATTCCCTAACTATTCAAGGCTCAATTAATAGGTTCCATGATGAAATCAAAAGATGAAATGCAAAGGACCATGCTAGGTTCTGGAGGAATTAGACCGGAATATGAGAGATGATGCATGCTTTAGAAAAGCATATACTGCCCAATGTAAGGAAATGAGGTAAATTCAAGGGAGCTTTTAAATTATAATAGCGAACATTTAATAAGAATAGCAAATCATGCACATTATGGGAGTTATTGGAAGTCAGAGAAGAAGGAAGTGGAGACAGTTTTAGCTTGGCTTTGGACATTGCACTGGACAATGGTAATCACACAGAAGTTTGATGAAAGGGAAACATAGTTTATTGTCTATAGCAGTAGTGGCCAACCTATGGCGCACATGCCACACAGGCTGTTATCATTGAAAGTTCTAAAGGTTTGCCATCAGTGGTGTATAGGTACGGAGTACACAGAACCAGAGCCTTGGAAACAAAATTTTCTCTATGGAGGATGAGAGTGCCTTTGAAACACACCAAGGTTGAGGGATTTACCTGTCAGAGACCTTCTAATGACGCCAAGAGACTTGTCATTCTCAGTTGTACTGTCAGTGCGGACAGAGAATCCAATGGGAACGTGCTGCAGGAGCTCATCTGGATGCTCACTGAGGGACCCACAGCCCTTCCTTCCCATCTCAGCTGGGCCACCCACTGCCCAGCCTTGCTCTGGGGCGAGGCACATGGCTCCCGTACTCCTTTTCAGGAGGCATGGCAGCCACTGATTGGTTGTTAAACAGTCAATTCTAAAACTCTGATACGATGGCTATTGAGATTTTTCCAATAAATTTCTTTCTTTTAGGCTATCTGGTGACATACACGATCCTAAAGAGATTCAAACATTTTGTATTCAGTGGGCTTGCTTAAATCCCAGGGACTCTGGAGAGCTTGCCCATGACCTAGTGCATCCCATCAGGACAAAGAATTCAGTAGGTCGAACAATGGCCATGCGTTGCTCTGAGTACTTCACACAAGCGTTTTGACTGTCTCAAAGAACTGCAGTTTAATACCCTAGATCAGGGTATTTATGCAGCCATGTTATACATAGATTGCTTTCTGAGCTCTGTATTAGGGCTAACCCTAAACTGCCGTGATTTTTCTGAATGATGCTGTTTTCCTTATTGTTTTGTAAAGTGTGTGTGTGTGTATGTGTGTGTGTGTGTTAGATTTCTGGGCTGGTTGTAAACTCCTTGAGGGTAAAAATCACATCTTTGGGAATCATTTATAGAGCCTAGAAGATGGATTTAAGCTCTAGTAAGTGCACAAATGCTGCTTCATTTAATTCATAGAGAATTTGTTTCTGATTCCTTGCCTTAGCCCATCTACCTCTCAAACTCTGGTTTGTCTCCTCCAAAAGCGTTATATTTGTTCCTCATGTTTCATTTCATGCTCAGTGTATCTGTATATAACCAGTCAACTCCATCTCAGTTCTTTTTATTTCCTTATGTGGAAGCCATTTTAATAGTATTTGTTTCAAGTGAAGGTGTGTTATTCAAAGTAAACACACAGAACTTGGCTAGAGAAAACTATTTGAATAATATTCATGTAGCGATAAAACCTTGAAAAAGTAAATATAAAAGACAATATTCATGGTTAGTATCATTATTTGCACACTTTACTAAGTGCTGTTAGACTAGGATAGAGCAAATCATGGAAAAATCACAGTCTACACTAGAAGCATCTTTCATCTGAGAATCTCAAAGGAATTTAACTGGAGATAATTATAATATTTGTTCATAAGAACTGTTTTTTTCTTAACAGCTTTTAATGTAAAAATAGATGGATCAAATATGCAAGTAAGTTTGCATCTGAGGGCTCTAATTTTATTTTTAATCCTAAAATACAAGTTGTGTGATACGAAAGCACAGCACCTTCATGGGTTAATAAGGAAACATGACTTTTTCTCCACTCCTGGCAGTTAGCTATAGGGTTACCAAAGAGAAGTTTTGTTTTTCACCTTACAGTCCTGGTAGAGGTGCCAGAAGGCTGGTTTTTCCTTCCAAGGTGGTTCTCTTGAGATCCAAGACATTGTGAAACCCTTGGATTGCAAATGTTGACGATTGTGGACTTAGGGTGGAGGCGAGGGAAACATTAGAATTCTAGAGAATGTTCATTCATCTCTTCAAGGTGATCAATATGCTGCTTAGACAGTGCCATTCAGTGACAGGTTCTGGTGGGAAGAGCACTGAAGGTAGACTGCCAGTGCTGGACTTTGGAACTTCTCTGAGCCGTGTCCTGTCGTGTTCTAGCTTCTGTGGCTTGGGGAGTAACAGTGATAGTAAACATAACAATACCCATTCATATTCAGGTGGTTTCCATTTATCAGGTAGTTTACATCTGTTATTCTAATTTTCACGATGCTACCATGTGATAGTTGCTATTTTCTCCTGTTTTGTAGATGAAATATTAGACTCAGGAACGTTCAATAACTTCAATGAATTGGCAGAGTTGGATAGATCAAAGCAGATCTATTTAAGACCAAAGCTCAAGCTCTTTGCACTACAACACAATGCCATCAGGGATTCTCCCAGCTGCCATATCTTGACCATTTACTATAAGCCTGTCAACCTAAGAGCTTGACATATATTATTTCACCTGATTTATATATATAAAAATGCTGCAAGCCCGTGATTACACTGCAGATGCATAAACAGCCCATGAGAGGAAAAGTGACTTGCTGATTCATAAATTTATTATATGGCAGAGATGAGCCAGTTAGGAAATATATTATTTTCTGTGTATGTTTCTTTCTTAAATTCCCTTCCTCTCACCCACTGTCCTGTTTGACTTTTATAATTCTCCTGGGAGGGGGGATCAAGGTTGTTGTTTTTGTTCCAGGATAAAGATAGAAAAAGAACGCTTTGGGGCTCTCATGTGTTTTCTGCTGTCCATGGGTTCCTCTCCTGTATCCCTGGCTCTTTTTCTTGCATGTGGAGCTTCCAAAAGTCTTATATTCAACATTATCCTCTACTGCACTTTTGTAGACTGTGTCTCTCTACGGCAAGCCATCTAGTCCACATCACTGAAAACACTGTGTCCTCCCTAGGTTAAATCTCTACTTTTCTGACTTCTACCTGTCAATCTACATTGCTGACCTCAAGTTTAAATCACTACCTCTTGGTGTCCTTCTGAGTTCCAGATATTTAATTATATCCACTTGATTATCTTAAAGATCTCACTTGACATGATCCAAACCAAAATATTGATTTTCTAAATACCTGTCTATACTTAAGACTTCCTTACTCTTCCCTGACTTAGCAAGGATACCATCTGCATGTGGTTGCTCAGGGCTAAACCTAGGAGACACCTTGAGTTTCTTTTGCTCTTTCATCTTCATCATCCAACCTATTCCAAAGTTTTGACAGCTACAGCACCGGAAACGGACTCCTGTCCTCCTCACCTTTATGGCCTTGCTTGAATCCATCACACTTTACTCTGAGTACTGCAATAGTCTCCTAGTTGGTTCTTTGCTATCTCTCTGCTTCACCTACATAGTTCATTCCCCACTGAGATCATGGCTCTTTTATACCCAGCAACTCAGACTATACGAATCTCCTGCTTGAAGCCTTATAATAACTTTCCATTGTGTTTAGGAAAAATCCAAACACCTTTGTAGGTTCCCAAACACCTTCCCAGGTAACTTGCTCCTTGGTTACCTCATCTTCTCCCACCCCTTCCATCACACACACCATCAGACCACATGGGCTTCATGCTTTTTCCCCAAACATTTTATTAGTCAGTGGCTATCAGAGTCAGATGTACAAGCATGCTGGAAACCTGAAGAATCCAGTCAAGGGCTTGGAGCTCACAGCAATGTTCTGTGCAAGTCTGTGTCAAGGATCTGCACCAGAAAGGCCCAAGGGCCAGTGGTGGAATCTGGAAAATCTGTGTGTGAAGGCTGAGAGACCTGCACTTGAAGCCAGGAGACAACATCCAAGATGAAGACAAGGATTGAAGCTCTCCTGAAGGAAGAAAGCAGCTAAAGCTCCTTTGAAGAAAAAATACTGAAAAGGAATAGTCTCCAGGAAACTCAGCAGCATGCAGTCTTCCTCTCCTATTCTCCTTTTGTGCAATATTCTCAGGTGGGTCTTCCACTCCCAGAACCAGGCCATCTCAGTTCAGTTCTTGCTCAACTGGTCCACCACACAAGCCAAAGTTATTCCCTTTTGAGTGGCCTTTGGATTTTTGAAACACTTTCCCCAGATTTTTGCATGACTGGCTCTTTCTTTTCGTTAAGATCTAATTTATCACCTTTTGCCGATCACTTGTTTAAAATAGGTTCCTCAAGCCTGGGCGAGTAACTTGGTATTTTGTTATATTTTATCCTGTTTGTAGAGCTTATCACTATTTGAAATTATTTTTTCTTTTTAAAATGCTTGCTTATTGTACAGTTGTCTGTCTTTCCAATTTAATGTATATCTCAAAGGGCAGGAATTTCTTGTCCCTTATTTACTGTAGAACAGTGCCTGGTTCCCAATTAACATTTGCGAATTGTCAAGTCACTGACTATATAAGAAATGCAAGGCAGTGTAGGACAGGACAGACTTTGTCTGGGTTCAGGTTGAGTTGGTTTTGGGTCCAGGCTTTGTAGCTATATCACCTTAGACGAATTTCCTCTACATAAAATGAGCACGTAATAGTAATAGCCATGTGATGTTTTTAGGATTACATCAAATAATAAACATGAAGTACCTAGTCAAGTGTCTGGAACAGTGAGGCTCCAACAGTACAGGATATTCTTACTGGTCCTTGGTCCTATGACATAGGCAACTGGAGGAAAGAACCTCACAGCTTGCAAGTTACTAGGTTGAGTCCAGGGATAGAGGGTGAGCGAGAAGCTTCATGAATATTGAGTACAGGTGGGATACGGTGTAGGTCTGAATGTGACTGCCAGTTTATAATGTGCTCTTTGCATCTGTGCAAAGCTGAGGCATAGAACAGGCGCATGCTGTGCAGGACACACCAGCAGGAGCATCACTGATTTACATAGGATGTAAACAGCACCCCCTGGTGTTGTGCAGAGATGGCCCTGTTACATTTTTCCTCCCTTATTTAGTTCAATGGAAGTAAAGGAGCTTATTTAATGTTGCTTGAAATTTCATGACTCTTCTTTGCCTTTTATCACCAGGGTCTTCCTTTGAATCCCATGCCACTTTGTCTTTAAAAGCAGGAGGATTCTTCCCCTACTCCAGTTCTGTGTCTAAATGTCACATGCTGAAATCTCAACAGCCTTTGTGCTCCCAGTCTTTAAGAATTATGTAGTGACTCTATTTCATAAATGGAAAGTTAAGACGTGTTATCTAAAAGTGGGACAGAATGCTTGGGGGAGAGATCTGCCCTAGAATCTTGCATGTGAAGTCACTGCAAACACTTATGAGCCACATAAGAGCTGGCACAGGTCTCTGGGCATTGCTTTCTTGATTCCTTGGTGCCCAGCTCTAGCCTGTTGTTGAAAAGTGCTTCATAAATGTGCACCCTGTGATTGAAGGTCTGACTCTCAGTCTCCTTGGTATGAATGAGATGAGACTGACTGGCTCTTCCTGAGGTAGTTCTGACATGAGAAATCCAGGTGGAAGGGAAAAACAGCTGTACTGAGTTAGTTGTACAGAAGATAAAGCACCATTGTGACATCAGTCCTGGCCTAATTTGAGACACTGACTGTGCTATTCAACATTAGACAATCTGGTCTTGAGCACTTGCAATTTCATGCCAGATGTTTTTAGGCCACACGTGGAGTCAGAGAGTAGTTGGACTGTAAGCCCCAAATGGCACGGATATATATTGACACAGCATTTGAAGGTCAGGAGGAAGAAAGTTCAGCTCCTTCCTGAACTTCTTTAGCCCATTTGATTTTTATACCACTGCTCACATATTAGGCTCTTGATTTTTATCTTCTTTAACGTCTGTATCTAAATGTTCTCTGACACCAGGGCCAGCATAAATAGCATTGTCCTTAATTCTTTTTCTTCTTCTCTGACTTCTTAATTCCTTTGGGTCCCATGGATTCTAGTGTGCATAGGAAACAAAATGTGTCCTAAGTTGTGCAGGGCACCAAACCCCTGCTTGTCCTGCATTTTAAGTTAATAATGAATTAAAACATGCATATTACATATTGTTTGACTTCTGATGGTTTTTCCTGTCTTGTAGTACTGTTTCTACCTATAAACGAGCAGAAAAAATACAGGTGGGGTAGTTCCTCCTTAATGGAATCTCTTTCTTTGCCACTGACAGTCTTTTGCAGAACTTCTTTTGCAGGAAATGTATGCTTTATCCAGAAGGCGCTCAGATGATGGGGTTTAATCTGCTGGGCTTCTGTGGGTGACCTCTCATCCTCTCTAAGCCCGTCTTCTCTTGCTGTTAACTTGGAGAGAACTTCAGCATCCAAGTGGCTTCTCTTTAAATGAAACTGCTCTATATTTAGAAATAGATCTTTTCCAGGAGAGGTTAATCACACTACTTAAGGCAAATTCACAATAGTTAAAATAGCCCATTAGGAATTCATTCAGGTGTGGCTCTTGTAAATTGACTTCCATATTTGCAAGGAAAAAGAAGTATGCTTCATTCTAGCACAGGATCTGTCCAAAAATCATGTAACATATTAGGAAGAATTATAGTCTGCTGAAAGTTGTTAAATCTCAAAAAGAATCAATTGCTGCTTTAAAAACTTGCTCAAAATGTAGATAGCAACTTCAGATAAACCTGAATATATATTTTGCTAAATTAGAGCAGTACAATATGATTAGATTCCTGTTAGACTGTATGTTCCTTGAGGGCAAAAGACGTATCTTGGTCAACTTTACTGTCCCCTTTTAGTATGTTACAAAATACACCTGTATCTTGCACATGGAAACTTGGTTTGGAGTGAGATAGGGTATTTGTATTTAGTTCGATGTTTTTATATTCAAAGGATATACAAAGGGTAAACTTTGCAAGGGAAAACTATATTCCTTTTAAAATGATTGATGGTGCTATATTTAGACTGGGAAAAATAACAGGAAACTTTTCAAGAGATTTGGGTTCTCACTCACTTTGCCATTACCTAGCCATGAGAATTTGGTTTCTAACCCTGATCAAACTTAATTTATTTTAACTTTAAACTGAGAAAGCTGGAGCTGACTGCCTAAATAGGTCTAAAATTGATCCTCTATTTATTTTACTCATATTCCAAGCTTAATTTGTACTTGTATCTTAGTGTCTTGGTTACTTTTTTCTCATTGCTGAGACAAAATACCCAATACCCAAAATGAAGGAAGGAAAGGTTCCTTTAGCTTACAGTTTGTGGAGGTTTCAGTCCATACTTGGCTGGTTCCGAGGCAGAGTGGCACATGGCAGAGGGCAAACGTTCATGGCAGCAGAGCACAGCAAAACAACCAGCAAAAGGGAAGAATGGCTGCAAACAGCCTCTTTCCTTCCCTTACATTGTAAACAGACTAACCTCACTCAGGGGGCATGTAGCTCTCACACAGTCTCCATGCCCTCCTCTTCCACAGGCTCAGGATGTGTACAAAGTAAGCATCTTGGCTTCCTGCTGAGTTACTCAGCCAAACCTCTAGACTCCCCAAGTTGACACAATGTATAAACCATAACAAACCACCCCTTGTCAACTTGGCAACCAGACACATTTCTTTAAACCAAGACTCATATACGTCCCTTTATGCAAAAAGCATTTAGTCCATCTGCAAGAGTTGCCAAAATCCTAACAATTCCAGCACTGCTGAAAAGTCCCAGTTACAAGTCTCCTCCAAGATGTAAGGCAAATTCTTTAGTTATAAGCCCCCTACAAATGAAAAGTTAAACACTTCCAACATTCAATGGCACAAAACAAACATTATCATTCCAAAAGCTACCAACAGGGGAATATAGAGCATTGGGACCAAAGCAAGTCCAAAATCCAGCAGGGCTAACATTATGTCCTGTAATTCCACATCCAGCATATGAAGCAACTCCTGGAACATTGTGAGCTCCAAAGGGCTTGCATGAGTCTACCCCTATAGCACTTCTGGTGGTTACAGCTTCCATGGCTTTCCTCTTAGGCTCGCTTTGCTCCCTCCTTGCAACTTTCATCAGATGATCCACAGTCTTGTCTTTTCTAAACTTCTGAAGTCTCCAGTGCACCTTTTACTTCACACTCACAGTTTTACACATTGCCCTCTCAGGGGCACACTGCTTGGCCTCCTAGGTCTCCTGAAATCTGGGCAGAAGCCTCTTTAACCTCAGAACTCTTGCATTCTCCATGCTCCTAAAGCAAGGGCCACCTGGATGATGCCAAAGTCTGCTGACACCTGGAGCAATAGCCAAAGTTTCTTCTCTCTTGGCCATAGGGGTCGAGTGCCTGGATCGCTGGACACTCTGAATCCAATTCTGAGGAACAAATTCTCTATGCTGCCTCCATTTTGGAACCTGGTGCGGCCACTGCCACCACCGCAATTCTGGAACATGGCGCTCTTTGGCTTCCTTCTCAAGGCAAGGTCTTTCACCTTTGCAGTTTTGAGGCTCCAAAGGGTGGAGACTTGCTGCTTGTGATGCCCTCTGGGTGACAACTTTTCCATTCTTTTGTTCCTTCTCAGCAAAAGAGATCTCCTCAGCCTTATCTTTGCAATCCACAGCTTTACTGGATCTTCCTTTCTGGCCAAACTCACATTTCAAATCATCCTGCTAGGCTCTTTGCTCTTGATTGTCAATACAAATCTGGCTAAAAGCCCCAACAATAGCCATGCCACTGCCCCAACATTCGACTGCCTTGAAATTTCTTTTGCCGAATGAATCAGTTCGCTGCCACCTTTAGTCTCAGTGTTAGGCAAAGTCTCTGAATACGAGCAAAATGCAGACAAACTTTCTGCCAAGCCATAACATACATCACGTGGAGTCCAACAACCAATGCAGTCCTTCTTCCCAACAGAAACCTCCTGAACCTGGTCGTTACCAGCAGGATTTCTATCAGCCTTCTGGTCTTCCAAGCTCTGACCAGACATCTCCAAACCTTTCCAAACTCTTCCCACAAGCAATTTCCAAATGCTCTTGAACCACATGGTCAGGTTATAGTAACAGCAATGACCCCTCTTTGCTGGCACCAAAATCTGTCTTGGTTACTTTTCTTTTGTTGCTGAGACAAAATACCCAACACCCAAAATGAAGGAAGGAAAGGTTTATTTAGCTTGCAGTTTGTGGAGGTTTCAGTCCATACTTGGCTGGTTCTGAGGCAGAGAGGCACATGGCAGAGGGCAAATGTTCATGGCAGCAGAGCATAGCAAAAACAACCAGCAAAAGGGAGGAATGGCTGCAAGCAGCCTCGTTCCTTCCCTTACATTGTAAACAGGCTAACCCCACTCAGGGGGCGTGTAGCTCTCACACAGTCTCCATGCCCTCCTCTTCCACAGGCTCAGGTGTACAAAGTAAGCACCTTGGCTTCCTGCTGAGTTACTCAGCCAAACCTCTAGACTCCCCAAGTTGACACAATGTATAAACCATAACACATAGTTTAATTAAATGCAGGTAGGCACCTATTCCTAACTTCAGATATTAAATTTTATATCAACAACCAATTTATACTCCAGTCTTTGCAGACCAGGAAGACTTCTATGATTTCATGAAGTAAATCTAGTCTGCCTATGTGGCTCTTAAGGGTTTTGAAAACTTTCTGTTGAGAACTTGTAAAAATAGGTCAGAGTTAAGACGCAAATGACTGTCCTTGTTATACCCAGTTGAAGTTTATGGTATTCTAATTACAGTGGGCCTGAACCTTTGGTAAGCTGGAGTAATTAAACTATTCGGTGGGATCAAATCATTACAGATAAGAGATGAATTTGCCCTTCAGGATGCTGATTAGAATATGCAAAGAGGAAATTTACTTAATAGTGTCTGGAAAAGAGAAGGGGATTTTATTTCCAGAAAGTGACTTGCTCAAACAGAATCAAGCTGGATGATGTTTATTTTGTTGTGATCGTTTTGTGATCACTTAAGTTTTACTGAATAATCCTGATTCCTGTTATTCAGAGAGGGGAAGGCTGGTTTCAGGAGACGGGGGAACAGGTAAAAATGGAAGAGTGAAGACCAGAGGGAGGAAGAGAGGAGGAAAAGGGGGAGGAAGAGAAGGAGAGAGGGAGAGTGAGGGGGAGGAGAGGAGATGGAGAGAGAATTACTTTGTTCCTTTGAGGATCTCATAGGGTTACTCAGTGAGCATGCTCATGGTGTGCTCTGATGAAATTATAAAATGAAGTGGGAGAAATGTCTGCTTTATAGTGAATGATAAGACAAAAAATTCTATGGGTCTATGGTTGAGACAGGGATTACCTCTATACTTGAAATATGGACAGCTACTGTCTTTTCCCACATGTTGGGCTAGGGATATAGAATTCATTCAGAAAGATGGGATGATATGGGGGGTAATTCACTACCAGTAGATATTCAGTCTTCTGGAGAAGTTATAGTCCCACGTCAACTCAGGAAGGAAATTCTCCATTCCTTCTGGTAATACTGAAAGTGACCTGACAGAGAGCATGCCTCAGGGCTGGAAAAGGACATTCCACTGGGGGCACTCAGGCAACATAGCACCAAACGTAGGAACTGCTGCTGCAGTCAACTCCTGCTACCTAGGTGACTCTATCCCATAACAAGATGTGGGAAGCTGTGGGACACAGACAATGGGATTCACTTCTTGCTGAGTGTTTGCTGTTGCCTGAGTTTTATAATTTGATTATAGAACATTGGAGAGTGTGTTCACAGGTAGGGAAGGGGAGGGTAACTAAGTCACACCATCCATAGCAAGAGCCCTTCCTATTTAGGAGTGGTTCTTCAAATCCAGTGCAGGGTGAATGGGTCACAGTTCCAAGGCAGTCTAAGCCTAGGTTTGTAGAGGTGAAGCACAAATCAGAAATGCAGAGCATTCTAATTACACTAGGATCAGTTTCCAGCATGTGGTGAGCCGGGAGTCACACAGGGCTGGAATCAAATTCACATCTAAATTTCACAATAAAGAAGTATGTTCCGTGAGGATTGGATACAGGGAATGCCACCTACGTAACAACTAGAAGGCCTGAGCACTGAGCAGTCCTAACAGGCATCAGCCAGAGAGGGCTGCCACAGAGTCTGCCACCTCAGTTGCTACAGTGCAGCACAGTCAGCAGTACCTGGGGTGAGGCCAGGGCTGCATGGTCGGGAGTTTTAGGGCAGTGGACTAGCAACTGCCTACTAACTAGAGTGTAGGAAATTCAATATACTGCATATAGGGTGTCGTAATTATCATAGGACGGAGATAGATAAGTAAAAATAGTGTAAAACCTGATAATTAGTATGTGCTCAACTAATAATCTTTATGATTAGCATTGCTACTATCCCTCCTCTTCTTATTCCTCCTTCTCTCTGTCCTCATTCTCTTCTCCTCCCCTTTCTATTATATAGTCCAGGAGCAACTATACGCCCTACAATTTAGAACATAAAACTTATCTTCTATCCAAATTTGGTTCACTCTTGAGAATGATTCCCAATTTCTCTCATGAATCTTATTGTCCCGGTAGTTTTTTCTGGTGTCCTATATCAAAAGAAATACCTGTGTTGTTTATCAAGTAGGTAGGCTCAAACAACTTAGTAAGTATTTATGTCCTAAAAGCAATATTGGAAAATACAATCCACAGAAATCAAAAGAAAAATAGCCTATTTTTATTTCCTTCTTACTACAATTACTTATTGATGGGATCTGTCTACCTGTTTACCTTACAACTCCTCAAACCTTAGAATGAGCTTAGATAGTGACTCATTTCTTATCTCACAATTAGTTTTTTGTTGTTTTTGTGCTCATCATTGCCATCTTTGTAAAATACAATCTGATGCCACTGAAGGGCATATAGCATTATGTAACCTAATGTTGAAATCTTGAACTTCCCTGCAGTAGCTATGGAGTGCTTGAGAAGTGTTACGCTGGGGTCTTTGAACATTTAAACTAGCCATGGGCCCTATGGATTTGCTGTGGTACCATGGTGCCTTAGCACACAATTTGAGAACCATGGAATTAAACAGATAGATTTTTAGAAATAGTAAATACTAACAGCTGAGGTCAGTGGCAACCTAATGCAGTCACAGTTCCGGGGAACCAGTGGGCATCCACTTGTTTCGTATGATTATGTCTTGACACTAGGACTCCTGGGAAAATGGTGGTTTGGGCTGACTGCCAGTGAATCACAGCCTGCCTGCACTTATCTAATTTGTTGATTTTGAATTTTCAAAAGAAATAAGAGCACCTTGGATGCAGAATCACAGGCTTGACTCTCAGTCATTCAAATGGCCTTTATCTGCTTGTGGGAAACTCAGTCATACACTCAAAGAAGTATAATATGTTGTGCTAATTTTTTATGGAATTAAAGTGTGGATTATTGGATTAGTAAGGTTTATTCTCCACCACCTGTTCTCCTCAATTGGATTTTTCTATTTCTGATCCATCATTGGATATTTTGGATTCCATTTAGGTTGGTATTGGGAGTGTGATGCTGACTTACCTTTTATTTTAGAGGAGAGAGTGTTGGTTACTGAGGAATTATGGAATCTAGAACAAGAAAGAATTTTTAAGTAACATACCACACTTTACTGATGGGAGGCCAGGTGGCTTACTCAAGAGTTCTGCATGATGGAGTGAGTAAGACCAGTTACCAGCCTCATGCAACTCCTAGGCCAGTTTCTTAGTTGATGGCCCTGTTCTGCACAGTGCTGCTTAGGGGCTGAATGAGATTCCCTCTTCTGTTCAAGCCACTCAGAAACTTTGGGCCTTTTGTGATAAATGACCTCTCTGGTGTCTTGTATCCTACATGCAAAGGAACACGTTGTCAGAACTTGGAACATCCCTTTGAAATACCACCAGGTTTCAGCGAGGTTCTTTCCAGTATTTTTTTGATATTTTTTGCAGTCCTTTTCTTACACTTGTAGTTTTAAATCTATTTAGAATCACAAATCTGTGTCAATGACAGCCTTATCCTCTTGAAAAACACGCATGCACACACATAAAGTGGCACACTGCAGTGGCCCTGGGACCTCAGAACTCTTGTCGTTTCTTAGTAAAGAACCTCTGCTCAGTCTATGGTAGACAGCTTTTAAAGTGTTATTTACCCTGAATTAATTGTTTTGCCCTGCTTTTCTTGTTAATACATGTAAATCAAATTTTAAAACTCAGGTCTCTTTTAGCTTTTATTTGGTTTGCTTTCTGAGTCTCTTCCCAATAAAAAGAGGGATAAAAACATTAATAGTTTGTTTTCAGATTATGACAAATCACAAACAAAATTTATCTTGAAATGAGGGGTCTTCTGTCAGAGGTGTTCAAATAGAGATGTTTTTCATAAAAGGACAGGCTCTTAAAAATAGAGAGCCCTACTCAATTTCAATGCTGGCCACACCTGAAGATTCTGACCCAGGAAGTGTTTTCAATATATATGACAATGATTTGGCTGCAACTGATGCATGAACTTTTAAAAATTCCAAGTTCTTTTTTTTTCCTGGAAGGGCAACCTAAGAGCTGTACAGGTGTCAAAATTAGTGGCATAGCTGGGAATTTGTTGTAATACTCCTGGCTCCCTGAATCAAATATACTTTCTTTTTAAAAAACATTTTTATTAGGAAATATTATTGCTGTGTGCAATGTTCTAGAGAGAAATAAAACAACACAATGATCAGCTTGATCAAATGTTGACACATTGCCATATATGCTCATGACTGTGAAAATACATATGCACCAGATTTATTTTTTATTTCTCATCCTTGTTTCTTAATCCCAGTAACTTCCTTCTTGACTACGTTATACTTTCCTGGTAATATTTTTAATTCTCTGTTTTGTTAGACATCTTTGTGACTTGATCTGGGTATGTCTAAACTATGGGAATGCAGGGAGGGTTTTTTTTGGTCTACTCTGACAGTCTCTTGTTTTCATCTTCATTTATTGTGAGTATTGTACTGTTGAGGCTTATGGCTATTTGCTGTTTCCCTTCCTTTAGGGCCGTTGCAATGATCAGGTTTTCAGTAACTGCTCGGTCCTCTTCATTTTGCTTTCTCTTTATTTGTTTCTTCCTTCTCCCTTCCACATCTGCTCCTTTCTCTTGCCCTCTCCCTTTCTTTCTTTTAGATATTTCCCTTAATTTTTAAAAATAAAGATAGGTAGCATAAAGTCTAAGATTATTCACTATTTTCATCTTCTCTTGAAACATATATATGATCCTTTGCCAGGGCCATGCTGGTAAATGTTTACTGACTCTCTAAAGGAGGAAAAAAACCTGGATTTGTAGCATTTACTGATGTCTCTGGTGTAAATATTTCCATTCTGGCTGATTCCAAACTATAAATGTGATGTCACTGAATTGCAACAGAGTTGGGACATCATGTCCAATAGTGAGCCAGCTTAAGTATTCCAGGTGGCATTGAAAATTAACCCTAGGAACATAGAAAATGATTGAGTGTAACAAAATAAAGTTATGAGTTTTGAGTATTTTTGCCTTTGATTTCAATTTACTTAATTGTGGGTTTATGTAATTTGACTTTTTAATAATGTTTTTAATAATTGGCTTGCAAAGTTCTTAAAATCTTAACAGCTGGCTTTCTGAACTAGTTCAGTTACATCACTGATATTACGTCTTCACCAGTCACTGGATATCCCCAGCCAGGAGCACATGGTAATTCTTATTGTTACAGCAATTACTGACTTGCTTTATTTTAGATGTGTGCTCATACAAATATTATTATCGGGAATTCATTAACTCCATTTATTGGCGTGAGTCATCAACTTCTATTCTCACCATTGTTCTGTAAATCTACGACTTCTTTCTGTATTAATATGTCATTTTTCTGAAGTACATTCCTTAATAAATCTTCTAGTGAAGGATGTCTTAAAACACTTCCATTTTGTCTTTCCTCTTGACTTATCTAGGTAAAAACTGTTAAATTGACAGTAATTTTCCTTGAGCAATCCTGAAATATTTGTTCATTCTTTCCTGGCCTTTATTGTCACCACTGACAAGTTAGATATCAGTATAATTATCATGGTAGTCTCTTCTTTTCTATCTTCTTTTTAGCTTTTAAGACTGTCCTCTCTCATATCTGTAAAGTTTTACAAGTTTTTGAAGTCATCCATGGGCCTAGATTCATCTCTATTTATCCTGTGAGGCAACCCATAGACGTGCTCAGGACTAAATCCTCATTTCCTTACTTCTGAAAAACTCGTAGGTAATATTTCTACAACTTATATTTCATCATTGATTTTTTCCATGTTCTTTTCTGCAGGACTTACTAGACAAAAAGTGGATCTTTTCAGTCTGTGTTCCATGTCTCGCATCTGATGTTTTGTGTAAGAAATGACAACACAAGCTCAAACCAAACCAAAAAAAAAAAAAAAAATCCCAATCTCTTTTTCTCTACATGCTTAATTCTGGTAAAGGACTCGGTTCTATTTTTCCACTTCTTCCTTCAATCATTTTCAGTCTGGAGTTTATAGTGTTATTTACAGTTTTTAATAAACTGTTTCTTGCTGCTTTGACTTCTGACTCGTTCATTTTCATATCTATCCATCTTTGTTTTAGCTCCCTTTTTTCAGAAAGGGATTGTTTATTTCTAATTAATGTTTTTTTTTCATTTATCTCTGAGGATTTTCAACATGGTAACATGAAACTTTTTGCCAAACTGCTCTATAAAATTAATTTTCTTAGAAGATGATTACTTTGAACATTTTTGGTAGCTTTCTCTGCACTATATTTCTTAATGAGCTTTGTAATTTTTGTCTCACAACTCACTTTGAGTGGAATTATTTGTTTTTGTTGCTCTTTTAAGTTGTTTTTTCCTTCTGGGAGTGTCCCTTCTTTCTTGCTTTGTTTGTGGCTTCTTCCTGCCTGCATGACTCCAACCACTGTTCCCTTTCTACTCAGGCCTTCTGATCTTCAGTGACATTGGGGATCTCATTTATACACTCAACTGCTGGACAACGTGATTCAATTCTTGATCATGGTTGCCAGCGTTATAATTTTTTGACTGTGTGTTTTTCTTTGTTTTCTTTTATAAGGCAGACTAGCTGGTTTCACTTCCTCGCTCCAAGCAGTAAAGCCAGACTGGTTTTCTTCTCACATTCTCTTGCACTGCCATTCACAGTCACTTATGAGCTCTTTAACTCTAAGAGGAGGCAAATCTCAAGCACTGTTACCGCTTTCAGACCTGAAATCCAGTAGATACACAGCTTCAACTGGGTACAGAGTTTTGCGTAATTGTTCCTTTTGTGGACCAGAGTATTTGAACCTGGCTTCTCAGACCAATCCTATCTTTCTACTTCTTCATTTCTGTATTACCCACTGATTGTGGAAGAGGGGGCTTACAAGCAGATATGCCCTTCTACCAGGATCTCACCACTTTTAGAGACTTCAAATCCAGTGTAGACAAAATTCAAACTGAGATTTCTACATACACTTTTTATGTTAGAAAATTTTCTTTTATGTTTTTATAGCAATGTGGTCTTTTTGTTACTCAAAATAATATTTAAGCCTTATTATATTATCACAGGAGACTGGGCCTTTCTGTTCTAAGTAAAGATTTAGATAAGAAACACAGCAGGTAGCTTGAAGATAATATACTATACATGGATTGTCTCCTGGAGTGTTGTCTTTTCTGCTATTTTCCATGAAGTCCAGAGTTTTCTGAAAAATTCTACACATACTCAACGTAGCATTGGCTTAAACACATTTTATTGGTTACCTTTGTCCAAAGCTGGTATATTGACTGAAGCAAGTAAGTAATGTCTCACAGCATAATGTCCATGTATTTATGCTACCTTGACCACTTTTGCCTGCTGGCATTTTTAATACAGAGACGTTTTTGTAATATACTTTTTCTGTATATTTCACAGATTCAGAGAAACTTCACTGTTCACTATATTTGATAGAACTTTCTCTATATCATTCATCTTAGAACTGTAATTTTTCCCTTTTTTGTTTAAAAGAGCATACATTAATGAAAATGAGTATCTTCCATCCACAGAAGAAATAATAAAAATAAACAAAAGCATCACATTACATTATATCATGCTGTGCATGTACATGACAATCATGTCTGAATTTTCTATACATGAAGCTCTAGAAGCGATACAACAGAAATTTTAAAGCATTATCTAGATGTAATCAGTGTATGCAGTGTTAGTCTGAATCTCAAGAGCAGACCGACTATCTTTCAGTGCTCTCAGAAAACACTAAAAGATTTAGTTATCATGTAGCTAGACCATAAGTATGAATTCTCCCAAATGGAAGATCAGAAGAAATGTCTTATTGCTCTTGCAGGGCAATCACACCAAATTTGTTATATTCAAGGCGGCTCAATAACCACCTTAATTTGAATGTTTGTGTGCACGCATGTGTGTGCTAGGGTCGGGGTAGGTGAAATTTTTTCTTCCTGAGAAGGGTTAATGTGTTTAAATGGGGCAAAACAGATATTTGTTTCACGAACCAGACTAAAGGAATCTGAGATTTGGCCCTTGGTGTGTTTCAATTTCACAGTACGGGAATTCTTGAGGGCTGAGGCTCTTAGGCTACACCTACCACACTGCAAATCATCAGTGCTTCCACCTTTGCTCTTGGATCCACACTTCATGTGGTTCACACCCACTAACCCTTCCACTTGAGTCACACCCCCCATATGGGGCCTGCAATACCTCCAGTGCCCTGTACCTTATGGCTTTCTGTCGATCTTACTTTAGTCTCAGGAACATTTTGCCCAACTTACCACTGCACTTTGAACATCAAGAAGGAAGAGACTGAAAGTTTCAACTTGATTTAATTAATTTAATTAATTAAATGGAGCCCAGACTGCCCTCAGGCTCAAGATGATCATCCTGTGCGAGCTTCCCAAGCGCTTGGGGTACAGGTGTGCACCATCACACCTCGCTTGACATTTGCTTGTACGTGATGCCCTGAATATATGCTAAGGCAATGTTTCTGAATGAATGTACTCATTATTTCTGTGACAGATTTTAAACTAGATTTTCTCCTGTTATTGTGGTTTTCACTTGAATCCTAATATATTACAGTGTCTCTGCTTATACTGGTCAAAATCTCAGTGGTTTCCCATAAGAAAAGCAGATTTCTTTTTTATGTCCTTGTGAAGCCATTCAAGACTAGCACTGCTCCATCGTGTGGCTCTGTTCTTTTCTAGAGCTTCCTCCTACTCCACCTTCAGCCAGGGTATGGAGGGTGTGGGAGAAGGTGAAGTTTGAGGTTGCACATGTACGTTCACTAATATGTTGGTTTTTTTTTTTTTTTTTTTTTTTTTTAATTTTTTTTTTTTGCGGTACTGGGGATCGAACTCAGGACCCTGCGCTTGCTAGGCAAGTGCTTATTCCACTGAGCTATATCCCCAGCCCCACACTAATATGTTGTTGACCAGCACTCAGTCCAATGACTCCACCATAATTGGAAGTAGGGCTTGGAAGTGTTGTTTAATTATGTGCCAGCAGAAAGAAAAGAAGTTTGGTTTACTAAGGCTTCATCTGCCACACTCTAGAATCTCCTTGCACCTGTCATACAATAGTTTCTATACCTCAAATGTTTATTGTAAGTATTATTGTTATTATTACTACTATAACAGATTGGGTATTAGCTACTTTAGCTTTCATTGTCAACACACTCTTGGGTTTTTAATGACCAGAAGCTGATAGGAATATTTAATTCATAAATATATTTTTAATATAGTTTAAGAAGTGATATTCTACTTTGATGACAGAAAATAAAACATACTCCTGGAAAACAGTTACAGTGCAGAAAAAATACTTTTAAGGAGCAGATAAAATTACCTGCCCTAGTCCATGCCTTCGCAAGTAAGACTTGCCTATCAAGTTTTATCTTCTTGAATTTTAGTCAAATGGGTATTTATAAGTCCCTCACAATAGAAATCATGTGCGGGAAATAACATCATTTCTATTTCATTAAATGCAACTTTTTTATTGGATCCATTTCTTCTCCTTCACTAATCTTTCAAGTACTAACTGGTCTGGGATGTATTCTTTTAAATGAAACAAACCAAAGTAGGCACAATTAACTTTCAAAAACCAGAGGCAATTCAGATTTTTCTCCCTTTTTTATTGTAGGCAAATCTGCTTTAGCAATTCCTATGAAATGACCAATTTAGCACTTGCTTGGAAGTGTGTTCAAATATGACTTTCAGTATAAAAATGACTATTCCTTAAGTTTTGTGTATGATAAATAGGAAACTGAATTTTCCTTTGGAAATCTGTGTCTTGTTTCCCAATGAAAGGAGCCATTATTTTGTAAATAAGATTCTATTTTACAGATTTGCTCCGATTTCCCACTTCCAAGTAGTCAATGAAAGGCTTCATTCAAATCTGAGATACGGGATGTATTATATAATATGAAGTATGATTTTTTTTTTAAACTCACATCTACTGCCAAGAGCTTTATAGGCAGATATTTAAGAGGGCATGTTTGAAGACTGGCATCCTACAGCTTCTCCTAAACCAGAAAGATTATTGTATCAAAAGTCAGTATTTCACTGCCCCCTATATCCATAAAGAAAATTAAAATTATGTGCTGCACAGCAAGCTTAAACTATTCAGAATGCTCATAAACATATTGAAAGCCAAAAGTACAGCTGTTCTGCGACTCTCGGTACCATGTATAGCTCTAGATGCGGTGCTTGCATTGCTGCATACACACTGTAACAGTAATTATTGTACTTTAAACACCACATTATTGCATAAAAGCGTTCTTTGGTGGTGAGACAGCAGGCTGGTGACAAAGAATCCCTTTTGCACCAGGAAACCGTTTCACAAGGAAAACACAGTGCCCTGAATGTTCTGCCAAGAACTTGGTCCTTGTTAGGGAAGAGGTAACAGGTTATCTCAAATATACAACCAAAGAAAATGTTTCTTGGAACTTTCAGCATTACAATCCATACGCATCTTTTCTTTCTGTACTTCTGGTGAAATTTCGAATTTGGAATTTAATTGATATTAATTTAATTGCATATCAGTCAGCCAAAGGTCTAACTGGTTCCACCAGTAATTCCCAGCTCTGGTAAGCACCTTCTCCTGTCACTGTGCTCTGAAGTAGGGATGAATCAACAGTCAAACATGAACTTTAATTAACTTCCACTAGAACAGAACATATGTTATACAAAGATGTAGGAAGTGTGAAATCCTTCGCTAAATGGAAATTTCCCTGAATCCGACACAGTGGGAGCAAATTTATTATTTTATCTTCATTATTATTATTTTATATTTTATAGTGTCTTTCTTACTCGCACTCTCATAGTTTGAGATAGTTAGCAAATCTCCACTGAGGAAGGCAAATTATATATTTAGCTGATCATGGACCTATGATATGCTCTGACACTTGCATCTAGGAGGTGCATGTCATAAATTTGGGGTGTTCTGTCCACTTGGTCCCAGCTCTTTCTATTACACTCTATGGAGGAGAATGTCTCGGGTAAAAGGAGCCCATGAAGTCTATGGTGGGCTCCCCTTGGAGAAAGGTAACTTGTGTATCTAACCCTGCTGGTGGGAGCATTTATATATAGATTAAACCTTGGCAGGTCACAATTTAACAGTTTGGGCTAAGGACCATCTTATAGTGATGTTTTTGCAAGGATGTTTCTTATCTCACACCCCAGCTTGGCATAAAAAAGAAATAAATCTCCATGTCTTCTAAAAGGACAGATTAGTTGTTACCCATTAGGAATTCTGTCACTTTAGTAAGTGAAATAAGCATAGATTATTTGTTTAAATGTTCATTTGTATTCTCAAGAAAGGTTCTAAGGACCAATCTGGCTGAAAGCCTTTGCTGAACAGCTTCTAGCTACACCTCTGAGGAGCCTCAGAAGAAACAAAGTCAGGCTGGGTCTAGTGTTTCAGCAGCAGAGTCACCAGGCAGGGTAACGGAATATGCTGAAGACTAACTTTGGAGTCTTCTCTTTGGTGCATAGAGTCGGTGTTCATCTCCTCAGTCATTCTTAGAAAGAGGCCAACACTCTGTCTTTCAGCAGAGGAAGCTCATCTTCAGGCAATCCAGGCTTCTATTATCAAAGTAGTAGAAGTAGAATTACTGGGCTAAGAAAGGAGATTGGAAGAACAGAGTCTCCCTCAAACTCTACATCTGTATCTTGTCTTCACCCTCCTCTTGCTTGAAGCCTGAGAGTAAATGGACAACTTCACTGAGGACTGTCTGAAAGTCACTGGCTCAAGGCAACTCAGAACCTTGGGACCCAGTTTCCCTACCCCAAGAAGTAACTCTACTCTCTGTTTTGTGTAATAGAACAAAGAAGACTATGGGAAACCCAGGTTTGAATGCACTAGATCTTTTATCACATAGATTCCAGGAAAGCAGTAAAATTTATGTTTATACACAACAATAACTAGCAGCACATATATATTTCCAAATATGGGAAAGAAAACTAGGAATACACATATGTGTATGTTTACAGGATCAGAGTTATGCTTATGCAGAATAAGTAGATGTTTATGTTGTGTGATTGAAAAAAAAAACCTTCCTCAGACAAAATACTCTTCCCACGGGCTTGGTTGCATGTGCAGTCTCCCATTACTCACTCCTTTGGGTAATAGCAATTGTAGAAAAAGAAATAGCAGCTGGGGGGTGGCTTATATTCTGCCAATTATTGGTGATGTACAGTGTGCTTTGCTCCTTCAGGAAGCGCGATCGTGGGCAGTAGTGCCCTAACGGACAGAGCAGACTCAAAGGAGACAGGAAGTGTGGAGGAGAACTTGAGTTGAGGGGAATGTTGCTTATACAGGATTTTGAAGGGAGAAGTTTTGACCAAGTGTCACGCGGCACAGATTTATCCAATATAGTTCTACATTTAAAAATCAGAACTGTACAGAAAAGAGGACAGAGGTCTGAGGGAATCTCTGTTGCTTTTGCAATTTGCTTGTACCACTTACAGTAAGTGTTCTTGTGGCATATCCTGTTTGTAAAATTAGTCACCAGTTGACATTTGTATTTGAAAGACAGTGAGAGGGAAAGGGAGAATGGTCTGAGACATACTCAAAAACTTCCATGTGTTTGCAACTGCCTCCCTATGGATCATTTTACTTTTATATTACTTGCTGGACTATGAAGATTCTCTTCCTTAAAAATGAACTTGAGAGAAGTCTCTCCTAAAATAGTTGACTGTTTGTTGTACCTAGAAATGTACAGCAATGATTGAGTTCTGTTTCTGCCCTGTGGATGAAGGCAATGAGTCCTCCTCTAATACTGGACGGAGAAGTAGCCAAGAGGAAGGCTGTGCAAGCTCAGAAGAGTCTCTTCTGCATGTAGTGAGCAGAAGCTCACTATTGTAGTGTCAGCAGTGGAGATAATAAAATGGAAAGAAAACATCTGCTCCAGGTCAGATACATTCCATCTGCATACTTACAATGTGCCTCTTCCATAAGGAGATGAAGGCAGAAATATAGAAATAAATAAAATTAAAATAAAGCCAGATGAGGAAAAAGCCTAAAATGATAAATTGCAAAGTTTTAAATGGCCATTAAACCAGAGCAAGTCAAATGGCTACCAAATGGAGTTTCATTTCTCATTTTATTTATAAACATTCATATAAAATTGCAAAGAGAAAGAAGGGAAAATCCTTGAACTCCCGTGAAAGACATTTTGTGCCTCGTATGTTGAATTACTATTAAGTATTCACCTGTCTTAAATGGGCTCTTGCTCCAGCCTCTGCATCATACATCTTAATGTCAGTGACATCTGCTACTGAATGGTAATGTGGATCGGGGAAGATAATCACCAGTTAATAAGAGCTGCAATCGCGCTTTGGCTAGTGTACACCCTTTAATGTATTTCTCTGGATAATTTGCCAGTTCAATTTTATTAAACACTTGTGCTTGATCAAAAAGTGCTTGTGTATGAAATTAGCTGTGAATCTGAATTTTTAGAAATTACTAGCTCTGTGGTCGTTTTGCTTCCTGCAGTCCCTACCTTTCGGCTTTCTTTTGAGCTTAGAAGGCAGAAGTCATCACTTGAAAATCATTCTTGGTTTCAATTTTGAGCATCTCAGTGATGAAAGTGTAACCTGGCTCTTTTTTGACTAAGTCTATGAGCCCCAAAGATGAAAAGTGGGAAACTCACATCTGTTTCTCCACTGATAAATCTCTAGCGCACTGGATTTTGTGGGGACACTTCGACCTTTAGGATTTCTGTTTTTGTTGCTGTTTTATTTTGCTGCAGAATGCGATTGGTCATGAAAAATAACCCAGAGGCAATGCGGTGGGTAGTGGAGAGAAGGCGGAGGAGTGACCTGCTTTTGATTAGTTAATTCAGATTAGGGAGTAAATTTTCATTTCGCAGCTGCTGTTCAGGTTCAGTGGCACTACCAATTTTTCCATTTCAAGTTCCCATATATAAAGCTGATAGTTTCCTCGGCTAGAACCCATTGTTAATGCTCCTCTTTGGCAGAGGCTCTGCCTTTCCCCCGTGACTTTCAGTAGCCTTCCTCCCCCATGCAGCTTTGCCAGAGCTACTCGGTTGTGAGCTTCAAACCTCCTGTAATTCCAGTCCTAGCAGGCCCTTAAAAACGTAGCAATGCACAGACGTGCAGTGAAAATTTTAAAATGTGCACTTTCTTTTAGGAATATGAACACTGAGTATCACATAAACCTCTGATGTGCCCCATGCCGCCTTCCAGAACTTCGCTAACCCTTCCTTCTCTGTTTATATTCATGGCTCTTAGGTACGTGGTCGGCCCCAGCTTTTAGTCCTTGTGCTTTCCCATCTCTTTCCCCCTGTGCCAAATAGCTTACTGGTTTTATGATGTGGGCAGGGGCCGATGAGGGAGGAGTTGGGGTCCACAGGCCCCATTTTCAGTCACGGCCTGGGCTGCATTTTAAGGTAGGCCTTGGTGAGAGACAAGGTCTTGTTCTCCACAAAGGTCCCTTTCACAGTTTAAATAAAGAAGTGATAAACATCAAAAGATCAACAGTCTTCCAAAGAAGCCAATATATAATAGTTATGCCCAGGAGCACTGTTATAACTGAAAACCTTAAAATGAGCTCTGAATTATAGCTTTGTTCCATTTTGTTTTTCCTCCCTATAATAGGGTCCCTTAAAAAGAAAGAGGAATCAAAGCGGGGAGGGAAGTTTGAGAATTGAGACTGAAATGAGTCTGATCTTTTAGATGTAATGAAGCAAAGAAACAATTTTCAGTCCTAGAGGCGTGTTGTTACTGGGAGTTGGTGTGGATATGTTGAAGCATAGCTTCTTGCAAACCAATTGCAGAAAAATCCAAAGGGGAAAAAGACTTGCCATGTCAACCTCTATTAACTTCACCAGGTGACGTAGTTTGTGAGTACATGTGGAATGGGCCACTGGAAAAAAAATGTCCCTCCCAGGGGACTCCACATTCGTTGGTACTGCAGGAAGTAATGGGTCTAATATTTTGTTCTTGTTAAAGAAAAAGCATCTATAGCATGCATGCACCTTCCTCATTTCAGAGCATTTATGAAGTTAGGATTCTTCTTTTGTCCAGATGGGCAATAGTTCTTCCTGTTTCAGAATGAAATCTTTTTGTGTGTGTTTCAAGGTTGCTAGGCTTTCAAAGTGTCATCACTGTTAAGAACCTCAGTACAGTGAAGGATTCTGACAATGACACTAGTTTAAATCAGGTAGTGGTAATGCAGGTTAACAGGCATGGAGCAGAGCTGAGCGCATTTGCATTGCTCAGAGTCTGACTTAGCTATGCACACAGTAGGCAAGGATTTAGCATCTAGGTCAGCTGGTTGGGCTTCATGTCATCATCCAGAAGTGGTCACTTCTTGTACATTGGTGGGCTTCTGAGTTGTTTTACTCTTTATTACCTAAGTGTCTGTGAATTAATCAAGTGTCTGCCTGAGATGAGAGTTATCCGTGATTAAACTGATGAGGGCTTGAAGGCCCTGGATGGACCTTCAGTTGTCATCACCCTTAAAACAAAGAGGGAACGTGGGGGTGGTGTGTATGAATTTTGGGCTGATACACTTTTATGCGTCTACTGAGCCAAACCAAAAGGACAATACAAACCCCGGCAGACCAACCTGCTTTGTCTGCATAGCCGAAGAGACAATGGCAGTTCAGTTCATTGTTTAGGACCTTAGTCTGGAAAGTAGGAGATGCAGTTCAGTTCTTGCTATTGCACTAAATTCTCCATAAAAGCCAGCTCCCCAGGGCCATAAGTCAGAAGAAAAGCAAGCCACGCTGGTGCTTCATATCTTCCACTTGTCTGTCCGTGAAGCGGGATGGCAACACCCTTTCATTCTTGCTGAGAATTTAGCTGGGTGGATGACCGCAGGGAGCTGTAGAAATCCAAGCTCACGTGTGCCGAGGCCGTGAGCCACCTGCCGTGGTACGGACAGCTGTCAGCAGCGGCAACACCTTTGCCCTCGCTGAAACCGAGCATCCTCTAACCTGCCTGAATGCAACATTTAGCATCCTTGTGGAGGCTCGCTTTAAGTACGGACAGTGTGAAGTAAGATCCACTTAAGGGCAAGGTGAAAAATGGCTCTTTTTTCGCATATCCTGAGTCTCCCCCTCGTACAAATGAAAATAAGGAGATACATGAAACGGCAATGCAGATCTTCATGCTAATCAGCAGAGTTTAGAAAAAAATCAGCCAGGCGCCCCGAACATGCCAGTGGCAAGTGTACTGCTTCAGCCTGCAAAAGATAAAGTATACTGGTGCGTATCAGTTAGTCTAATTTATTCAGAGTCATTGCCGTATCGCAACCTTGTGTTTGATTTTCTTATAAACTAATAATTTCTTGAATGAACTAATACTGCCACAGCCACTAGTACCTCTACCTTGTAGAAGTTTTTTATTGTTGTGTATGCAACTAAATTGAAATATCTTTCACTTGAAATATTGACTTTAATATCTCATTTGAAAAATTCATGAAGCCTTTGATGTTAAATCCATACTCAATTTAGCCAAATGCCATTAGAATATGCAATACGCCTGAATACAGAAAGCATTATTGTCTGTGTTTCTGCAGAAGAATTACATTTTATGACTGTAACGTCAGGATCTTTTTTGGATTTGTGCGTGAGGAAAAGAAAGGGAACGGCAGCACATTAGATGCAAAATGAAAAGTGGTATTGATTAGGCTCTCATTTACCCACTCTCTGCCTCATTCCCTAAATGCATGGAAATAAGGGTTGTGCCACGGCAACTAACAATGCTCTGTAATGAATGGAACAATCTTTAGAAAATTAGCGTGAGCATGTATGATAGTGCACAGATGTTGCTCTGAGTAACTGTCATACATTTCTTTTACATCTCCATTTACATAAGTCTCTTTATTTCCTAATAGTATCATAATAGAAACATGACAATAGTTAATGATTTCATAAAACACATAATGTAAAGGCTGTCAGGAAGGTAGAACGTTAATTGAAACCTATAGCTATACTACATTAGAATTACATTTCCTAAATGAGTCATGTTAAAAATATCCCTCTTAAACAGAGACAAAGACAGGTATTTTCTTTTTCACAAAACAAAAACTGAAGCTTTCAGCAAATTAAAAATTTTCCCCCCAGTAAAATACAGACTAACAAATATTGCAAAATGCACCATGTGTTAATAGTATGTTCTCTTGCCTTTAGTAATTTGTGTGCACCGCCCCCCCCATGAGTAACATTTAAAAAAGTAAACTGCATTCATTTTAGAGTATAGTAGCTCAAGAAAATGCTTGATTTTTGCCACTACTAGAAATCGTCATAGCATGTGCTTTCACTAGGTGGTGTGGGAAGGGGATATTATTCCTTTCTGAGAGAAAAACTGTCCATGCATTCATGTTTCCACAGGTATTTTATGGCGGCCATAGGGAGCAGCCTGCAGAGTGACACAGGGGACAGGCCCTGCTACCTTCAAAACTATAAGGAACACATTTGTAAATTTGGGGGTCAGTGTGGGGAAGTGGGGCAGAGAAAAGACCATGGAGAGTTCCTCACTTAGTGAGATAACTCACTAGCCAGAAGACTAAAGATCCTTGCCAGTCTATGACATAGTCCTTGAGCTCCAATTAAATCTGGGTTTGCAGCCTGCTCTGTAGCACCATCTGCTGGTCAACCTTCCGTCTTTGTCAGTCTGGGTGGGGAAGTGAACTGTTCTGCTCCAGACAAAGGTCAGGACTGACTTCAATTTTAACATAGAACGTATGAGTGCAAATTTTAACAAGTGGAAGAGAGGCAGGCGTGACAGTCATGTCGTATAAAGGCTGAAATGGACTAGCTATATAGAATGTATCAAAGTGGTTGTTCACAATCTATTTTTTAAGGATGAAAATGAAGCAAAGACTTTTTTTTTATGGAGTGGGAAGTACAGAATCCCATGGATTTTCAGAATAAAACTAAACCATCTGTGCAAGAAAATTTATTCTCACCTTGATCCTTCAACATCTTGTATATCTTCTATTCTATTAAATTAAGGCATTACTGAAATATGTTTAAAATTGAGTGCCATCCATCATAGAGATTGAGTTAGAATATCTACATAATATTTATGCATCTCAACAGGAAAAGTAATTTTTCTTTTTAGTAGTTATCATTTTTGAAAACCCAGGTTGACTTGTAAGCCACCGGCTGTCTATCCTTCACTAAGCATTTCCTCACTGATGCAATTCACTGATTTGATCTCACTGATACGGTAATAAAATCATTGGTCACTCAGACACATGGCGCTGGTCGCCATGTGTTGAATCACCTGCTGTTAATTCAGATAGAGGTATACAGATGGGACTTGGAGACCCAAATGTGTTAATCTGAGAAATCCCTTGGCAATATCCCATGGATTACAATATTGCTGAAATATCCGGTATATTACTGCAAGTTAAATACTTCTAGAATTAATTATTAAAAGTGTATTTACCAAGGTTTAGCAACTATTTAATATGTGTTGCTTCCCAATGGGGGATTAACCTATCTAAGGGCTGTGGAATCCTGGGGCCTTTGGAATTTATTTAACAAATGATAAGGACCTGATTAAAAATAAATTAAATGCTAGTTAAAAGTATTTAAGGAGCTCATTTCACATGTTTCATTAGGAAGGAGTTTTCCCTTCCCATCTTTATTGTTTCAGAGTTACTAACTTTATATAGTGGGGTAGAAAACAAGATGGCTGCCAGTGAGCCATCTTTCTTAATTATTTTTTGATCTTGTGAGAGTTTTAGTTTAAGGTAATTTTAATGATTTTCTTTAACTCCATGCAAACATATAATGAAAGAGAAATTTGGTAGAAAGTTTTTAATAACAGTTTCCCCAACTATAAACTTTTATAAGATTTGCTTGTAATCTTTTTATTTTTGTTTTAGGATACACATGTAAATATTCCTGTCTTCATTTCACGATTTTTTTTCTAGATCTAGGATTACTATAGTTAGTGCAAGTAAAGGACTCATTCCCTATTATACAGTCATTCATAAAGAAAAAGGAAAATAATGCAAACTGACTTGAATTCTTATTTCAATTCTAGAGTGATTATTATTATTATTATTAGATACACACGATGCTGAATCCATTCACATACTGTCTGTTTTGGGGGGTCAGTTTTAAACAAAGTGTCATATCTGCAACTTTATGTGCATGGTATTCATAATGCTGATCTGTTTAATTTTGAATTAGAAGGGTTCAAGAGCTCAGACCAATACTTCCCTCATAGAGAGCTTTCCTTATACAGAAAATAGGATACTTTTGAGGCAGCCTCAGAAAAGCAATGGTAATTTTATGTCAAAACAAGCCTAAAGACATGTTTAAAGATGGAATTGTATGTTTTGTTTCAAAACTTAAATTAGGTTTCATGTGTTTGAAATCAATATCTTTGCATCTAAGCTGCTTTTTGTCTTTTTTAAGAGTCCAAACTCCTTCAGACTAGGGTCTCAGTCTCTGTGTAATTACAAGACATCCTGACTGTCAGTACATTATGCTTAATAAAAGCTAGCTAAAAACTGTTGATTTTTGAACATGGAACTCATTCACGATAATGTCTAAGTGCTGTGCATTTGGAGAAAAGATTTGTGAAGAGGGTCTGGGTGGTAGTGAGATGCAGGGGCATAAAGTATAGGCTTTGATGAGAAGAGTTGCCTTGGATAATGAGGCACTCCTCAGTGTTTAGGAGCACCATGGCAGCGGAGAAAGTTTCTGAGTTGAGCCATTGAGGTGTCTTCACATAACAAACCAGAGATCATTTTACCGAGACGTACATCTTATTTAAAATGTGGAAGATATACCAGATCTATTCACACAGGCTTCTCCTACTACTGGTCAAGTATAAACCAGACAGAAACTAGTGATCTGAAATAGCAGTTTTGAATTCCGGTCCCAGCAATCTCTCTAGAACCAAATCCTAGACTGATAAAAGTGCCGGTAAATAGGAGGCCCTGATCACAATACAGAGTCTGAGATTGACTTGTGCGGGTTGTGGCTTAGAGCTGAAAGTCAATGATAATAATTGAGTCAGTTTATCTTAAGGATCAGGGATAATCAACCTAAAAGACAAAAGGAGTTGCCTTCTTCATTTATCAAACAGATCTTGGAGCCAGAAGACACAGCTACTTAGGGTTCGTGTGTGAGGCAACTCCAGAAGAAGATGTAGCACCGCTGCATGCGCAAATCCTGAAGGTAAGTGCATGTCAAGTTAATATGGGTACATTTAATACCAGCGGGGGAGCGAATACAATCAAATGAAAATAAAATGCATCTTGGCGGTGCTTGTTGGCCGTGGCCACTGGTCAGGCAGCAGCTGTGGTCTTTATGTTACTAGCAAAGGCTTTGAAACCTCTCCTGGATCATCTCCCACCCTCACGGCTCCCTGAGCAATGCTGATAACAACTAGCCAAGCAACTGAAGCTGCTGCTGAAATTATCTCTTTGGGCTCACACAGAGCCAGCCTCGATCCATGAAGAACTGCCAGCATGTCAGCAGAGATGGCAACTTAGGGACTGAATGCATCCCATTGTATACCGAGGTTGCGTTATTCCACGGAGACCTTTCAGTGGGAGGATATCTGTAGATATTCTACACTACCAGGCGATATTGGCAAATGCTGGACAGTTTCATCTGGAAATGAGACTTTATAAATTTCTTCTGTGCTACAGGAGTGATCTGGCTTGTGACATCTAAAGGTACTGGTACTGAGTACTCAGTCATGATCGCTATATATGCATGCATATAATGTTCCAGCCTAGAATTACGGGAAACCATATAGGTTAAGCACAGATCTATCATATCTAACTCATAATGGGACTATTTTTTACATTAGATCTTTTCCTGATAGTGGAAAATAAATCTCTTTCATGTGCATTGGTACCAGAGCCAATCCATCCCCCAATCACTGAAGTTAAAAAGAACAAAACTCTTTCCCGAAACAAGAGATGTTTGTCTTAAAGCACTGAGACTGGAGCTGGGCTCAAAGGATGTGGCTTTCGCTGGTGAGGAATCACATCTTTTAGCATCTTCTACCCTACTTCCAAACAGGAAGAAGAAAAGGGCCACTCAGGCAATGCAATCCAGAGCTGAAGGAGTTCTGGGGCAGTTTGCTGAGAAGGCTGAACATGGTTTCTGAAGATTGCTAACATTTATTGAGTACCTGCTTTGTGCTAGGTATGGTACTAAGGTCTTGCATGCATGATCTCATTTATTTCTCTCACCACCTTTCAAGTAGTTGCTGTTACTTCTGCATATTTCTCAGATAAATAAACCAATACTTAGGAGGAAATTGACTAGGGTTTCTGAGCTGGTAAGTTACAGAGCTTACCAGATTTTTCACTTGGAGTGCTTGGGTAATGAAGAGGCCACAATGAAGGCCAGTGCTATCGGGCAGTGAAGGCATCAAAGTATAAAAAAGTATTTCTATATGTAAGTCTTTCCCTGGTTATAAAGAGTTGTGACAGCCATATACCTAGTATTTCCACAACTTAAGACGCAAAGTAAAGATTTTACTGTGCCTCCCCTCTGTGAGGGGACTATATGGTGAAATTGGTTGGTGCGTTTCTTTTATACTTTCTCTACAGGTAGCTTTAATTCTTAAACAATATATCTTGTTCTGAGAATTTCTTTTGCAGTTGGAAAAAAGGAGTCCAGAGGGAAAATGGAAATCATACTTGGGATTATGTTGTGTTGTGCAATATGAAGCCATTTCACAGATTTTTGGTGTTTTCCTGAGACCATAGGAGAGGTCTGAGGTATTTTTAGGGAATGTGTTTCTGAACCACAAGCGCACAAAACAGGTCATGAAACATTTGCCTTTTCCTGTAATGGGGAGCATAATCGAATTTGTCCATTTGTCTGCATGTGTGATTGTCAGAATGGCTGATTTTCTTTGATTCTGCATTTTATGGCATTTGGAAAATGTTCCCCAAGAAGTTAAAATCGTCATCCTCGCTCGGGCTGTGTGGCAGCTGCCTGCCTGGTGGCTTGTGGTAGTTCCGTGAAACGCGTGGGCAGAGGAACAGAAGGGCTGAGGAAGGAATAGAGAGACTGGAATAGCATTTGTTGGCAGAACGTTTGCAGCTGAAGGTGGAGCATATTCGGAGGACACTGTGCGGAATATTTTAAAATCACAGGTGCACTTCTGCTCCCTGCAATTTAAAGGCACATGATGAACAAAATTTGTGTAACTGTTCACAAGTGGCTACTGGCTTCCCCATTTCTAAGATGGAGTTCTAGTGCCTATATATTCGTGGCGCCTTCTTCCATGAATGAACACGTTTAAGGCAACTCTTTCCATAGCACCTGACAAGGAGTGTGCAGGAACTTAAGAAAGGTTTTTAGAAGAAATAAATAAACACACACAGAAATACCCTGTTTTCCCACTTGAGGTCAAAGCGGTGCATACAAATGTTCACATGTGCCTGTGAGCGCCACCACACTTACTTGGTCTGGTGCTGAGGTGGAACATGATTATTTCACACACGCATGGATTCTGAGCTCCTTTCAGAGGTGAGCAGAAGACACTTCTGCGCCTGTCCTGCTTCTCATTTACTTACTGGAATGTGAAATGCTACCTGAAGAATGTTATTTAGAGGAACAAAAGGGCACAAAAGGGAACATTTCAGAGAAGGTGGCTCGAAGTTCTACAGTTGTAGAAAACATCAATAAACTTTTTTGACTACCTATCCCAAACTATGTATATTTATTGATTTATAAATTATATATGTACTATGCCATGAATATGTTAATACATAATAGAACATATGCAAATATTTTGACTGGAGGAGAGAAAACTGAAATAAAATATCTTTAGTAATGCCACAAAGCCCTTTGCTTTCACAAAAATTATTTTGATGACTATGATTAGTTGTAATTCAAAATGTTTTTATCTTGGTTTAGTACTGTGTGATGTGACTTCTGCCTTTAAATTCAGCATATTTTAAAATTTTTTGTTTTAATGGCTGTTGCAGCAAAAAGAATGCTTTATGCCAGCACAGCTTTAATGGGAAAAGGTTGTTGTGTCTACGAGTCCTAGTTTATGATATTCAGATTAGAACTTCTTGTGTCACTGTACAGATATTTATAACGTCCCTAACAAACAAATGTCCATCTTCCCTAACATTAATCAGTATTTTGCAAACTAATTAGAAGATATACACTCTGATACTTTTAGCAAAAGAATTTAAATCCCTATGAGAGATTTGATACATAGGGTTTTTAACCAGATTATAATACCCGCTTTATATTAAGTGCGAAGATACAGGAGCTTTCTTATAAGTGGCAGACATACCGTTTTCGGCATTAAAATCATAGCACAATGAGAATGATTCTTAGTACCAATTTTTAAATATTTTCGCCATGGTTCCAAGTTTTTGTTTAAAATCTACAGTTCTTCTCATCTGCAATGAAAATATCAAGTTAAACCTCAAAGACCAGATGGTTTTCTTCCAAAAGTCATCAAGTTTATACACCGTTTTTTTTTTTTTTTGCAAAAGAAAAATACAACCTCTGGAGTATATTGACGAGTCGTAAAGTTTGCAGGTTTTGTTCTTGAGATGACCAGCATCCTCCATGTGCTAGAAAAAGTTTACATGGATCCTTTCTGTGTCATCACAAAGAATTTTTAAAAATTTACTATTTTGTACACATCACACTTGTTAATTCTGTAGGAGTTTTAACATGTTAGCTTCTATTTCTTTATTTGTGGATGATGCATTGAAGAGGTATTTTTTTCGTATAAATCTTTAAATTTTCTCATCCAGTCTGCTGTAGTTTAATTAAAACTTCATAACACAACACAGCCAATCTATTTGAGTAAGCCTAAGTGAACTGCTCAGTGGCACCAAAACCTTGATGCAGTTTGATGACCTGAGAGGACCTTTGTTTGTCAACCATACAGCATTGAAGATTTCCTGTTCCTTTCTCAGTTCATTTCATATAACTTATGTGACACATGACTACTTGCAAGGCAGATTAGTGAGGGCTCTCAGGTCAATTTATATTAAATATTAGGGAACAATTTAACTTTTGTACATCAGAAATATACAGGAATAGAAGAATTAATATTTTTCTTAATTGCTTGAGCATACCACCTTGTGCATCCTAGATTAGAAGCTGAAACTACTTCTACTGCATCGATCCCTGTTACAGTGTGAATTTTCTTGGGTGATGGAAACACTTGAAGTAATTATCACACTCAGGATGAATTAATTCAACTCTTTGAAAACAAATTTTGATAGGGTAAGAAGAAGAGTGAAGAAAATAGTCTTAACCCTTGGCAGTTGTGGATAATGGCTGGAACTTAAGGAGCCCCAAAGGACAAGGTACACACATATCATGGAAGACAGAACACAAGTTCTGAGATTTTGCAAATCACTTCTTTCTTCCTGCAGTTGTGAGAATTTGGAACTGAAGTGCAAGGCAGCATCACACTACAGCTGTTTTCTCATTCAGCTCTGAGCTCAGCTATGTGCTGCGCTCACCAGAGTGAGGTGCCGGACCATGGCGTGGCCAAGCTTCAACCTAGAGCCAGGACATGGCCGTCTGCCATGGCTAAGGTGTTTGGTCAAAGCACAGGCGGTTTGGCTCTAAATTATGGCATCATCCCATGGATGGTTGGTTGCCATCCCTTGGATTTTAATTAAGCTTGGTGTTCATTCTGAGGTCTAACATTTAAGTCTCAAATAGAATTTCAGGACTATTCCATTTTCCTATACAGGAGGCCAAGGTGACAGTTTAGTTTAAATGTACAATAGAAATGTTCCATGCTGATTGGTAGGAAAAGCAGTATCTTCAAAGACTATAAATATTCTCACGAAAGTTACTTGGTATTGGTATCTTTCTTCCTGTTATTCTATTTTGAGCTGGGAACAGAAGGGAGGGATTCTATTTTATCCACCACAGTATTTGAATTTCTGTGCCGGTGTCGCCATTACCTCAACTTTCATACACTTACTGCTCTCTCACACAGCATCTGTTCCTGGCCTAAGGACCACCACCAGACACAAGCCTTCACCACTGGTCTTTGACATCTTTATGGTGTTGACCATGGTAAATGATCACCATCAAATAATGGCATTATATCACTACTTCCTTATATTTGATATGGAGAGGAACAAAGTGAGAATTTTATAATGTGACATTTTAGAGCATACATGTCTTTTGACATCCTCTCTGTGCTCTCTGGAGAAAACATGTTCTCACTCTCTAAGTAAGAATACATCTATGTTCTGGAAATCCTGAATGCCTTATCAGATTGAGTCCTACCCCAGGAGATGAGAAAGTACCACACATAAGACAGAGTTTGTACTCCATTTGTGCTGGGTCTGATGCTGATGGATGTGAACTTATTACAGAAATGCACTCACCATGCTTGGAGGCTTTGCTGTTAACAGTTTCCATATCTCATTTTTGTATTGTGAGTCTTATTTCAGATACTTCAGATCAGATGATGAAGGACCCTGAAGACTTTCTACCCCAAATCTCCCCCAAAACTTAAACACTTTTAGATGAATTTAACTCATAGGTGAAACTGAGTAATGAGAATAAACAGTATATTATCAAGTTACCATCTTCTAAGGAACACTAGTAAGTCACTCTGACTATAGTGGCCTTCTATCGATTAAAAGGAGCCTTTTATTACAGGATTCATAGAAAGAAATTGTATTAAATGTTATTAACTAGAGGATGATCAGTGTCCATGGAAATTCTGGTTTATGGAACTTTACATGTACACCTATGGTTGATAAATATGGCAGCATTATACTTACAGAAAATGTGGACATGCAGCAAATTCATTCATTAAAACTAGGCTCTGGAATTAAGGAGAACATGGGAAAGGTCTTATTAATGGTGTAGACACCAGTTTCTGGAAAGCACACAAAATATACTGCATAACAGAGAACACATTACTCACAGACCCTCATCTGGACCACTGTGAATAAAACAAATCACTTTATGAGAAACACTAGGGACATCTTGATAGCAGATAATGAAGAGCAATGAAAAGAAAAAGATGAACTATTAGCCAGCATAAGGATGATAATTTGATGTGATTTAATGAAACAAAAAGTGGTCCCCTAAGGCATAATACAGTTATTTTCATGATGGTGATTTTCAAGAAATAATGGGTTAAATTATACTCAGTGTACTTTGCTTGACAAGGCAGGTGATTATGCAATAGAATTTTTCTAAATTCTTTCTAAAAGGGTTAAATAGTGGTAATTTTATTGAGAATTTCCTATGAAACAAACATTGATCAAAGGCTCCAAAATATGTTCTCACTAAATCTTTGAAATAATATTATGAAGAGTTACCATCATTATTCCCATTTCACAGATGAGGAAACTCAGGCAGGAAAGACATCAACTTGTCCACATAGTGGCCTGAGGTAAATGTAGCCCCAGCACTCATTTTTAATCATTGTGCCATACCTCCCCAATTAAAATAAATAAGTACTGCTGCTTAAAATAAAAATCTCAGTTGTCTGGAAATTTTACTTGTATGAATTCCTGATGATGCCATATAAATGAGACATTATGCATACATTAAAATAGCTTTAATTACAACGAGGCTCCAATTATGTTACCTAGTAAAGTCTTTACTGAGGCTTTCTTTAGTGATAGGTACGGATGTTTTACAATTAAAGCTTGGAGTATTTTCTGTAGGAGGAGGTTTACATACAGCATGAAGACAGTTTCCAGGTTGACATCTTGCTGTCAAGATCCTTAGGAGGATGCTGAATCTATCCTAGAACTTTAGAAACGGAAAATCATTAAGTCTTGTTTATGTTATTCTTTTGCTTCACAACAATATTTTTTTACAGACAGTACAAAGGTAAACTTCAGCTTTGCTTCTGTCAGAGTTATCTAATTTCTAATTAGGAGAGCCTGATTTAATGAGATTTTCCTAAGTAGTTTGGATAAGCCTTGGATGACTGACTTTAACTAAGTGATGTGGTATTTTTTTTTAAAGAAAGAACTAGTTAATCATCGCTTGCTTTCATAATTGATCAGCCTGGCGCTTCTCACAAAGCTTATAATTATGCTCTTGTTACAGACACTGTGGGACCAGGAGATGAGAGATGGGAGTGAAGAGCTGGCCTCAAAGGGAAGAACCTTCTGTGGCTCTTTATTCCCAGACAGGCCTGGATGGGCAGGGGGTGGCAGCCGCCGCCGCTGCTGGCTGAGTCATGCTCCCTGAGGACGCGGCGTGAAGCAGGGGCCCTGCCAACTGCCTTTGCCGAACAGTAGAGCTTGTTCTCCCTTCGGGTTGTCCATTGAGTGGAATTATCCTCACATCAGGTCCCAGTGTAACGGCATTCCTCTTCAGCTTCGTTGTATGTCCACAAGGCCACTGAAAACCACTGAAAATCAGGGCAATGACAGCCATTCAAAAATGCGCCCATCGCCAGGTAATTTCAAGAGGAAGAAGGAAACCACTGAGCACCTCAGATGCCTTTAATAGTTTTCCAGAATCAGTTAGGTTTAACTAAATGCTTCGAATGTGATCCTGGGAAAATGCAAACAAAATGACAATGTTAGCTTTCCAGTAGTCGATTGAACTTAAGTTATTTCAACCCAACTCTCTGCTCGTCATCTTCCAGAATTTCAAGATAAAATATTTCTAGAATGGGAATATGCTCTGGACTTCTCGATTCACTGTACCTTCCTTCGCATGTTGCAGGAACTTCAAAAGGCAACACCTCCAGGGAGAGGCTGGTTTGGCAGGAAGGAGACTTTATTTTGAGCGGACAAAAGACAGTTGAGCACAATCTGCAACTCAGCCCTCACGTTCATGAGCATGCGCTCCCTTAACCCATTTCTTTTAATGAGTACTGAATTACCTCCCCCGTTTTCCTGAACTTCAGCCCTTTTCCAAAGGGCTATGTAAAAAAGTGCACTGGTGTGGAACAACTAGGTAAGAGGAGACAGTCTGTTCAACCCATGTTATTAAAGAAATTGGTTCACCTTTTTGATTCTGTGTCATTGTACTCACAGCCATTCATTTGTTCAATAAGCAGTTTGGTATGTTCTGGGAAATAATGAATATTGATCATAAAATCATTCACTTATTAAGAAACAGGCTAAGGGAAATTGTTTATCCAATCAATTGTAATTTTTTATTTGTTATTTATATTTTCCAATTTTGTCCACCCCTCCCCGAGGCGCTCCTCCTCTTAGGAACACCAAGGCAAAGGCATAGAGACACTGGCTCAAACTTCTGAAAGAGCACAAAACCCGATACATTCACTAGCGATCACGCAGGCTGGAATAGCTCAGAATAAAACAGAATAAGATTGAGAACGGCAGACAGGCTGCCTCTTGCACCTGTGGCTATTGGATTGAAACTTTTTATAGTCATAGGACTTGCTCAAAAGAGTGTGTGCTTACTGTTTGTGATATGCAAGCTAGAGGCATCATGTTGTAAAAGACAAAATAGTTGCCCACAATTAAAATGTCAGTGCAAGCTAACGAAGATTTTGAGCAAGCTTTGAGAAGAGAGGCTGATTACTTCGGATACATATGATACTTGGTTTACTTAAAGAGTTCTGATTTTTGAGCACCAGAAATAAAATCCACTCTCTAGAATTTCCTGAAGTTGTAACAGTGAAACTGTGCTCAGCAGAAGCAAGCTTGAAATCATTAAGTAATGAAATGTGCTGATGGATCTTCCAGGGATGGAGGAGGCCAGAGAAGACACACGTGACCTTCTAGGATCCTGGGCAAAGGGACCTCCATTCTCTTGGGCAAAATATTGACAAATATGGTGATGAGTGGCCTGGCGAAAGATGTAACCTCTGCACCCATAGAGCAGTGACCCAGTCACCATTCTGGATGTCCTTGTTAAAGGGTGGAATGAATCAGGTGCAGCCTCAGAGAACATGTTTCTACTTTTATTTTTCCTTTACGTGGAAACCAGGGTTTGAAATCAATGTACAAACCAATCTCATTTCTGGTAGAAATGATTCCAAATTTTTGCCCTTTCCCCGCAGAGCACCTACAAGTAGAGAAAAAATAACTGTATCCCCTAGTGGCTAATTAGTTTTCCCTGGGATTTGTGAGCACCAGGTGAATATATTGCTCGTGCTTGTACTTCATCTCAAATGTGATTTTGAATGTCCTTCTGGCTGGTTTCAGACACTGATGAGAATACTGTCTCTGTCTCTGTCCCTGTCTCTGTGTCACTGTATCTATCTCTGTCTCTCTCTCACCCTGTTTTCCAACCCCACTTAAGATCAGAGACCTGGCCAAGGGTCTGCGGTTTCAAGTTTAGCCATTTAGTGCATAACTTACTGACTGAAAACACTGATACTCCTTGCTTAAAGAACTCAAAGGATTGACAATTTTATTTCACCATTTGGACATCCTTCTGGTATTTGTCTTAAGAATTGCTTAATCTTTTAGCTTCTGGTTTTACCTGTTCCCTTTGACTCTCTCCTCTCTAATCTAGTATTTGATTTAGTGAATTTAAATGCCTCCTTGTGTGAACCAAGTTGCTCCTGCTTTCAGCACAGGAGCAAGAACTACTAACATGTACTGTGATCGCCATCTGTGAGTGTTGCATCTTTGTGCACCGGGCCACAGTGGCCCTTCTTCACAAGGATTCCTTTTATTAAATGGCACCACATCTTTTTTCATCCTTTCTCCTTGTTTGCTCTTCTCTCTTTCACTCTCCTTCTAACAAAGGTAACTATCATTTGTGTTTTGCATCTTGAGCAGCTCAATCCTCTCTGGCTTTCTCTCTTTTGCCTGCTAACCACAGGTCTTTCTGTTCTTACAGCATGCATTACCACCCCCCTCACTCTGCACCTGTACCTGAGCTACAAGCTAAGGATTTGGAAGAAATTATCTTGAATTCATAAGTAATAATTAGTTGCACTTAGGTAGTTCAATGTATATTTCAGTATTTGTTTGTGATATAAAATGAACAAAGAAAGCTAATGAACAAATCTATTACTTCATGCACTTATTTTTTGTTGCAAAAACATTTAAAATCTACTATTTGTGCAATTCTGAAGTACAAAAGGCAATGCTCTTTAGTATAAATACCACTCTGTGCATTATACTGCTGAAACGGATCCCTTTCACCGAACTGAAGCTGCGCGCCCTTGGGCGCTCTGGTCTTCCCCAGCCCCCTGTCCCAGCCTCTGCCAACTTTCATTTAACTCTTCACTTTTACGAGCTCTGCTTTTGTAGACTCCACACCTAATGAGATCGTGAGGTATTTTTCTTTCTGTGTGTGGCTTATTTTGCTTAGAAGAATGTCTTCCAGGACCACCCATGTTGTTGCAAATGACAGAATTTCCCTCCCTTTTAAGGCTCAGTAATATTTTGTTGTGCATTCGTCTCCATTTTCTTTACCTGTCCATGCATAGATGGACATCTAGTTTGATTCTGTATCTTAGCTATCACACATAATGCTGCAGGGCTCCCAGGAATGCAGGGGTACTTTCACCATACCGATTTCAGTTGCCGTGGAGACTTATCCCAAAGTGGGATTGCTGGATCACAGGGAGACTCTGGGTTGCACTTTTCTGTGGAGCTCTCATGTTGTTTGAGCCAAGGTCTTGTTTCTCAACTATCACTCCATGACAAACTTCAAGAATCACTAACCGCTACTTGGTACTGACTCCTGAGAACCCAGCTCTCCATCAGCATCTCTGCTTCGACTCTTTCACACTCAATGTCCAACCCTCTACAGCTTTGTTCACTGTCTTGCCTCTATTTGCAAGAGAATGATAACCACGGTATTCCTAAATCTTTTAATCTTGTTTCAACTTGGGTGTTAGATGACTTATCTACAGCATCTGTTATTCTAGGGCCACGCCACCCTCACTTATTCATTCAGTGAATATTTATCAAGTACTTCATATATCCCAGGTACTCTTCAAATGTTTAAAATGTATGCACAAAGAAGCATATACAATTTATATGACTATTTACTAAAAGAAATATAGATGGTAAGTAACAGACATAATAAATAGGAACCATACACTATATTATTTAATTAAAACCCCCATCTACTGTATGGCATACAGGGGTAGAGTTTGGGTGAGGCAAATGAGATTCTTAGGGTTTGAAATTGCAGATGGCATTTGCTCTAAGGATAGGATATGACCCTAATCCTTTATATTTGGTGCCCTAAATGTCTCGTGTGAGCATTTCCAGGATAGGAGGACACCCAGGGCACAGGTCCTAATGCAGGGGTGTGTATGATAGAGCCTAACAGGCAGGAAGTGAGGAGGGAGGGGCAAGGGTGGGCTGGGGTGAAAAGTGGGAGACTGGATGAAACGTGTAGGGTGATTGCGTTATGTGAAGGCTTGAGGTTACCAGGTGTTGTAAGGGTTTGGGCCAGGTCTCTGAAAGAACTCAGAGCAAGGGAAGGGTTTCTGAGCAAACAACTATCAAGATCTGCCTGTTATTTCGAAGCCTTCCTCTGATCGGCCGGTTGGGCTTAGAACACTGGCAGGAAAGAATAAAATTGGGGATTACAGCAGTGATCTTGGGCAAGAGGAGGTGATGGCACGGATCAGGCTCGTGGAAAGGACAAGGGTGAAGAGTGATGAGACACTGAAAAGGTGCAGAAGGTTGTGTCAACCTTCTTTTCTGATGAACTGAACCTAGCATGTGAGACAGGGAGCAGTCAAGTTTGGCATCTATGTTTTTAGACTCAGCAGCAGAGTGACCTAACGCTCCTGTGCTAGCTTTCTATGTTTTCCTCATGCTTCTAGCCTTACTGTCATCTCCATACTGTCTTTTCCTGCCTCTGCCTCATTATAATATGTTTTACCTATGCTGTTTGCTCAAACTTCTTTTTTTCTCCATCTCCTCTCTCTCACTGTCCTTCACTACTTCAGCTCTATCTTGAATGCACTCCAAATTCACATTTCTGGCTCTGACATCCTTCATGGACACTGGTACTGTTTCCAGCTCCTTATTTTCTGATAAAGTCTTCCAGTCATATACACTTTAAACTCCATGTCCTCATTGCCCCAGTAGCTTCGTAATTATATAAGGAAAAATTTTATCACCAGGATTCTCTTAGAAAAAGTCTGATGGATGCCTGTATGCAAGAAATGCTTGAAGAAGTTCGATGAGATGGCAGATGAGCTTCCATATATGTTTGTGCAAAAACATGGTCGCTGAGCTCCTTCCCAAGGTGCAAAGTTCCTCTGAGGAGCTGAGCCCTAGGCTTTTCTAGCAGGACCTTGGAAGGTTTGGCAAGATAGTGTATCTTCAAACAAGAAAGGACTGGCAAGTATAAATTTTGAGGGAAAAATCTGGGGACAGAAACCTACAGCACTAGATATTATGTGAAGGAATGAAGGCAAAGAAAAGCAAAATAAACTTTGAAATAAGTCTATGGTAAGTGGGTGAGAAAAGATTGGAAGAAGATAAGTATCAGGTTGGAGATTTTATAGCTACAAATACCTTACCGAACAAATATAAGGACAGTCCCAATTTTGGTTTACTTCAAACATCTTTAGCCAAGACGCCAAAAATCACTAATGATCTGAAGGAGCCTGAATTCTTTGAAAACTTTCAGTAGTATGTTGAGTCCTGTGATATGGTTGAGGAGAGTTGAAGACAGAAGTGGTTTGGGGCGGAAAAAGTGCTTTGCCCCAGTCGCCTCGGCCCCATAATGAAAACAGTCCCCTGCCTCAGCCATGCCCTGAGCCATGGTGCCCTTCCTCCCCAACTCACTAGATTTATCTTCCCTCATCTGCAAATGCATGTTGACCCCTTAACCTGTCCTGCTACCTTTTGCCTTTTCTTGACCAGAACCAACATCATAAAGCTTGATGTTAATTGTCTAAAATTGTTTAGAGAGAAAAGAGTTCCATCAGCAGACAGCAAACTTGCTGCCAGCATCCTGAAAACGACTGTTTAGTCAGAGCCAAGTGACAGGGCTTCTTCTTTACTTTGATGCTGTCACGGTCTTGTGTTTACCACAGTCCCCACTACTCCTTTCTCTCTGATGTGCTGACCACTTCCCTGGCTTATGAGAAATAGGCCTGTGAAGGCATTTGAGTTTACACTCCTAGATGTAAGACCATGGGCATTAAAGCTAGACTTGGATCTGGATCCAGCTCTGTGCTCTGTGAATTCTGGGCAAACTTGGAGGGAGCTTCCTGTATCTTACTTTTTCCCCAAGTACAATGGGAATAAAAATTCAGTACCTATTTAATTGTGAAGCTGTGGTTATTACACAAAATTATATTAGTACAGAGTAAGCCTTTAGAAAGGATAGCAATTAATTTTTATGTCAGCCCTCCACACTGAAGCTCTTACAGTTCCTCAAATTGTAAAGAAAAGTAAAAACCCAAATTGGTCCTAGTGTCGGGATCCTCGCACTCCATCCTGCTGCGTCTGCTCTCATCTTATCTCCCTGTGTACTCTGCACCCATCGAACTCTCTGCCTTCAAATAGGTCACATTCATTCCTGTTTCTATAGTCTGGCTTTTGCCTCCCCATCCCATTTCTATGGCCTCTTAACAAATCTTTACCTGTCATAGACCTATCTACCTTTCAAAACCTATTCCTTCATGAAGATGTTCCTCCTTCCGACCAGTGGAAATCAGCCCCACTTCTTGGACGGACCCCATGGGTAGTCTTCCCAGGGCAGATCGCACCTACCCAGCCCCTTGAGAATTTAGGATTTTGTTTCCCAGATTCTCGGCTCTCTGAAGTGTGAGCAGCATCTGTTTCATCCTTGCAGCTACTGTGGTATCTGGCAGTCTATATTTATCTCCTGCCTTCCCCAAAGAGTTCCTGAGGGCCTAATCTGTGTGGGGGCCTCAACCATTTATTCAAATCTCAGAAAAACTATATTCAACGATGCAATGACTAAATGAACAAATTTGTTAGTAATTAGGTGGTAAGCCAATGTGATTTATGGCACATATTCTCTGTACTGCATTTTAGTGATAGAGTCTGAGCAGCCACCTAAAAATCAGAGGTACTCCATTTCTTAAGAAACCACACAAGGGATTCTGTGGAATTCTGGGTTCTTTTAATCCATTTTGGTCTCTGATCATCTCAGTGTATAATGATTTTTACTCCCAGCTGCTGTGCTTAGGTTACTTTTCTTGCAAGTTCCCAAAGAATGTGCTCTTATGACCTTTGTCCTTTAATACCTTTGTCCCAATTTGTTCACCTCCTTTTCTAAATGGCTCTCGCCCTAGCTCTGAGCTGGCCAGTTTCTTCCATTCCCTGCTGTTAGATGGCAATTTTTATTTCGTGGATTCTTTAAATACACTATGAATCTGTAAGGATTATGCATTTGTATGCAATGCATAAAATATAGTCACATATAACATCCTCCTGTAATGGTGTCGTATATGTATCTGTCTTAAGCATATGTACTACTCTTTCCTCACTTGTCCATTTAAATTGCAGTTTCCTAATAGGCACTCCAGCACTGTGCTCCCGTAAGACTTTCTAAGAAGAAAAGAAATAAACATGTCCCAGTTGCCTTGTTCCTGTAGCGATGTGTGGACATGAGAAGAACAGGTTCTCACTAGAGCAATTGCACAGTAGGCTTACACAGAACTGAAATGTCACACAGGACACCACTGAGCCATGCTGGTAGCAACTCTAACAGTAGGGAATTCTTTGTGGCAGTTTCCTTTTGTCCTTGGCTCCCTTCACTTTTCCTGGAGCATTTACTGGAGACCTTTCTCCCTGTCCTTGTTCTCTTCCATATCGTGGCTTATATTTAAGAGAAGCTTCTACGAGCTTATGACTTCTGTTGCTTTGCAGCTTTTGTTCACAGCTTTTGTGTCTTTCAGAGGTATCGCAAACCACTCTCTATAGATCTCTCCTCGTGTCACATCCCCAAGGCACACATTTGATTGAGTAGTTAGTATCCAATATATAATGGCCCTGTTGGTTAGATTTCTTGTGCAGAGTCACCACATGAGCTTCTCTGATTTTCATTCCACAAGTGGCTGACTTTGGAACAGGTGCTCACTCCTGCTACAAACATTTGGAATAAATATTTCAGGACTGGAGACCTCAAAATGCAGTGTAATCCAGAAATAAGTAATCCAACGCAGATTCTTTATGCAGAAAACTGTGGTTCACTGGGTACTATTTTTTGTTTTATTTAAAATATTCTCAATTATTTCTTTATAGATTGTGTCCATACAGTTCAAAGAAAATTAGAGACTTTAGCTGTGCTGTGAAGGTGCTCTCTATAGACAATAATATATGATGATGTGTAGGATATTAGAGAACCACAGTCTTCAAAAGGAATGTCAAAATCATCTCATCTGAGAATTTTCAATTCACTGATTTCAGTCAGCTTACAATTTTAAACGTTATTAAAGAGTTTTAGTTTATGTAATTTTGTCTACCAATATTGTATTAAATTTTAAAATACATTTTCAAATGTTTATTAATGCACTTAAAATAACATTGTAAACATATCTATAAAATAACATTTTAATGAAATGATGACATTTAAATTTATTTGCATATGTACATTATATGTGTGTATTTATGGCTGTATGTTACCAGTCAGATGAGTGATGTCTTCCCTTTGTTTCGCAAATCTCTTTAGAAATCAGGTTTAATGGGAAATAGCTGGATTCTCATACCTGCTACTGCAATTAATCTGCTCTGATATCATATGTCATACAACCTCTGGAAAGCGCCACTGAACTCTTGTGGGCAAATGAGAGTTAAAAAAGATACACTCCCTGAGAGGTATCTCTAAGGTCCTTAGACGACATTTTGAAAACCACTGAAGACTTTTATTTAATAGAAGTGAAAATAGATTCTCTGGGAAGTGAAGTGATTTCCCCAGGGCACACAGTAAGTTGCTAGCAGAGCTGGGGTTAGGACTCAGGTGTCCTCTTTCTTCATTACATCAGGATTCAAGTTTCAAAAGAAGCACATCCTGCCCATGTCCTGATGCGAGGAGTTGACAAAACACCAATAGGTACCTGTTTCCTGCTCAGGAAACCTGGCTCCAAGTGAATTACCAGACTACGGGAGATGAAGAGGTCGGTGGTGTTGCTTAGGCATCGGAGAGACACACAGGGGGTACAGCACACGGCTCAGGAGTGCTCATCTCTCCACTGGTCTGTGGACTGCAGTGTCTGTCTGTCCCTCTTGTACTGACAGTTGCACAGAAATAAACAAACGTGTGGAAACTTGAGAGGACATGGCTGGATTATACCAGCCCCTTCTCAGATTTTCCAGGTTGGATCTGGGAGAGAGTTCCAGAAGAAACATCTCCATTATTGCCTTTCATTTCCCCATGGACCTAAACTAATATTGTCCTTTCCTTTTGTTACACTTTTAGCAGAAAGTCATTCCTTCATATCTAGGCTTAACTGGGAGCCAAACTAAACACAGATGGGACAGGCTGCCATGTTGTGGCACACTTCATGCGGATTCTTTGGGACAATGTCTGTATCCACTGAACAAAATGATGGAATATGGGGCTTAAGACACAGTATGTGGTTTTGAAGGAAGAATTCAATTAAAAATTCTTTAAATGAAACAAAAAGGAAATCTATTTTTGATTCTAAATTTTACTTGAATATATGTATATGTATGTATATATATACTAGTATATATACTCTATATTATATGTAGAATACTTATAATGTGCTTTTGCATGCATACATATACACACACACACTTACATACATATATACGCATGTATTTTCATTCTGAATTTAAATAGCCTCTAGATAATTATAGTAGTAAACACCCTCCTCTTCTTAGAGCAGGTGCATATTCTTTCAGAGAAACATCTGAAAAATATTGAGATCATTGAGTTTAAACTTGGAATTTAAATTTTCCTTATATGGAGCATCTCTAATTATATGCATTTAATAATTAAAACCTTTATTATTTGAATAAATTATTAATTTATAAAAGTTCTTAAGGTTCAAAAGTGAGAGACAGTCTGTGTAGCAAATGGACTCCACCCTTAAATAAAAAATGTCCATAGTTTGGGGTTCTCCTAGTCTTAACGCCTCAGGAAAGGTAGGTACCCAGATGTATTTCATTTTCTGGCATTAATGGGATTGGGAATTTAACTCCTTAGTCCTAGGGCTACAAAGTGTGCCTGTGCCTCTTTCCAAAGGGAATTGGAGAAAATGACAGGCCAACGCTCTGTTAATCTATTTCCTGTTTTCCCTGATTTCGTGGAATAGTCTAATCTTCTCCAAGTAAGTGGAATGGCTGACTTTGCTTGACAGCGGAAGACAAACACCAAGCCGTCCAGAAGATTGAGTACCATTTTATTCCTCTGTTGAAATTCCTGACGATATCGCCAAAAAAAGAATCAGGAAATTCTCCTAAGAAGACTTTCAGAATCTTCATAATATTAGTACTGATATTTCAAACTGAGTTGGTATACTATACACCAGTTTCCCTTTTGAAAAAGTCAGTATACTTTTCTTGCTGAAACAGTTAATAGGAATACCTTTCACATTAAGATGTTTTTCTGATTTGTGGGATTGGCTTTTCAGTTTTTCTGGGAATTTAGGTAGTTCTTTGTGTATAGCCTCTCTGACCCCCACATAACGGCTGACACGAATTAATTATTGTGGGGTGTGTGTGTTGCTTATTTATAACTTTATATGAATGGGATCGTGCTCTCTGTATTCTCCTGTAGCCTTTGTCCTGAAATACTTAGCTTTTGAAGTTCATCCATTACTGTACATTCTTAAAAAATATTTTTAAGCATGAGAGAATCATACTCATTAGATAGGTAAGCGATCATTGCTCTGTCACTTTTTTTTAGAAGATCTCAACAGATTTTTAGCTATTTGGTTGCTTATTCTTATCAAATTATACATGCTGCAGTTTATTTTTATTTTATAAAGACCAATACTATTTACTCATGATTAGCTGGGAAATATTCAGGGGCCACCTCTATCAGCAGCAAGCACCTAAAGCTCTAGAACGCTATGTTTACTTGTGATTAAAGCATGATTACTTTCATGGGCTAGTTTAAAAGATGAAGAAATGTATTAGAAAAAGTAGAGAATGTGAAAGGCTGGAGCAGTAGCTTTGATAGTCTTACGTGTGCTAACAACAACAGGAAAAAGTTTCACAAGTCTGGACAGTCAGAGAGTCGTACTCCTGATGGTCCTCGACAGTTGTGAATGGTGGACTAGTTGGATTAAAACAATGAGGAAACTAACAAATGCAGATTTGAACCTCTCTTTGAATAAATCATCAACCACACATATAATGGCCCTTCAAAATCAGGCCATATCCTATGGAGCTGTAAGGTCCCTACTTGGCTGGAGACAGTGAACCCGGGCAGTGTAGAAATATTGCAGTGCTTTTCACCTTAAGTATCCTAACCCCTTTAAAATATATAATATACCAAAATATCAAATATATTTAGTGTAAAGTTCAATACATATTTTCTTAAACTAACACTGGCACTATTATATATAAAGTGTTCATGATTACATGTGAGTGTTACGCAGCTTTAAAATTAGGGTATATATTTGAAAGCTTAAATGGAATTGACCTTTCCTATCACTTTTAAATACATGCAACATGACTACTGCGGTACCTTCTAGAATCTTTTCAGTGCTTATATAATTCTTTCAATATGGTATCATTAAACTTGTAGGTGGTAGGAACCATTACAAAAGGCCCATTCAAATTTTGTTAAAACTCTTTGGAAAATGATTTATTTAATTTATACATATAAAGAATATAACCAAAAGCAGGGAAGGAGTTACTAAAACATAATTCTGCACTAAATTAAAACAGTGTTTTCATTTTGCTTCTCTTATTATGACAGTTGAACAATATACACTATTCTAAATGGATGTCTGGTATAAAGAGCAAAGATCAAGAAATGAATGTTTAGAACAGCAAATTATATAGTAAAATCTATAAATAGCTTAATAAATATACTCTTGTATTTAAAGAGCAGAAAATTGCAGGCTACAAAGTAGATTATCCAAATGGCACTGTTTTGAAATCGCCTTTGAAAAAGCACACATTGTCCCATTCGGTTTCATAGCCTTCGTGCATGAAACTTCAGTTTTAAAGAAAGAGATCATCCTGAAAATTATTTATTTTATGTCCTATCTTGGCCCATCTTATTCTTGATAATGTACAATAATTTATAAATGACCTATGTATGTCAGGATGGCAGAATTCAAACATAAGATAATTAGTGAAAAGAGGAGAATAAGGAAATAAAAATCCAGAGACAAGAATTCACAGACCATGCATTCATGGTCCTATATATTTGCTAGAGCATTTTCTAGTGTCTTACCACAAACGTGTCTCTGAGTTTCCTAGCAACCATGGAAAAGATGGAAAGGAACTTGGTTATGTAAACACAAACTTTATGCTAGGACTACCCTAAGTTTTCTGAAGTTGAGACCTACAAAATGTGTTTGTTTGTTTAACTTCTGTCATTACCTTGATTCTTTATAGTCATCCAATTTTTCCATTTTTATGTCAACTTAATGAGTTAATATCTTAGAGAACAATGGCACCCTGCTATCCCTCATGATCACTCATTTTAAGGCCGTGATGGCCCCAGAGCAGACTTGTGTGGGTTAAGGTAACATATCAATGAGACTCAATCATAATACTCATGACTGAAAAAATGGAAATTTATGTTCTTTAATGTAACAACCCAAGGCAAACATTCTAATTCAGTAGTGGGCTCTGCTTCAAATGCAGGGATTAAGTTTTTCCATCACAGTTCTTCACCAGCCCTAAAGGACTTTGCAGTTGATGTAGTAGTTCTTGTATATCTAGTTTGTTGCTTTCCATGATTTCAGTTACCCAAGGTCAGTCATGGTCTGAAAATATTAAATGGACAATTCTAGAAATAAGCTACTTCTAAGGTTTAAGTTGTACTGCATTCTGAATAGCGGGATGAAATCTCATTCTGTCCAACTCCATTGCCTTGTCCAGTGTATCCATACTGTAAATGCTATCCACCCGTTAGTTACTTAGTACCCGTCATAGTTATCAGATCTACTACCTTAGTGTTTTTTGTCTTTAATTTTTTTAAAATTATTTTTATTAGCGTGTGTTTTCAGTATATAGTCATCACATTTGCCATGAGTTGGTGCACGTACATAACACATAGCAACCTTTTTGTTGTCCCTACCCCCACTCCTCTCCCTGCTCCTTCCAACTCTCCATCCCCTTCTCAGCTGCAAAACCTCTATTTTTCCCTTCAATTTTTCCCGTTCCCCTTTCTCGTCTCTCTCTTCTCTCCTTCTCTTGTTCCTCTTCCCATTAATGGCCCCAAAGTGGAAAAGTTGTGATCCTGGCAATTCTAAAAAGCTAAAGAGAAACTATAAGGTACTTCCGCCTAATGAAAAGGTGAATATTTTTGATTTAACATGGAATGAAAAAAGTGTCTATTGAGGTTGCTAAGATCTATGGAAAGAAAGAATGAATCTTATGTTTGTGAAATTGTGAAGAAGGAAAAAAATATTCACACTGGTTTTACCGTCACATCTCAAACTCCAAAAGTTATGGCCAAAGTTCCTAATAAATGCTAAATTAAGGTGGAAAAGGCAGTACATGGTAGGTTTAAGTACTATCTATAGTTTTCAGGATATTCTGGAGGGCTAGAATGTGTCCTACATAGATAGGTGAGGCCTGTTCCACTAGGATGCTGTGAAATCTAAGCAAGCAGGAAGGGAAGCACATTCAGAAGGCAGGTCAGGTCACTTTTGTTCATAGGCCATTGGTAAGAACTGTCACATAGCCACCCCAACATTTATATATAAACAAAAACAGTCTCAGGTAATAGAGAATGAGTGACATGGCAGAAATGAGCAATCTTCTACAAGAATATTTCAAAGGAGCAGTCTGGGGTCTTGTCCATCAGCTGGACACATAGTAGCATATAATGTTTGAATTTATTTATCTAACTCTAACAGAATTATAAAGAAACTAAAACTAAATTCCTTTCTTCTGCTTCCCATCTCTATATATGCTCTTCCTTCCTTTCTTGGTTTCCTTTATTGTTTTTCCTAAATTCTTTGTGCTCTGCATTCCATAGTCAGGTTGATTTCTCTACACTTCACAACTTCTTGTATCCCATGTACCAAACCTTCTGAGAACAGCAGTCCTGTATCATCACTCAAATCTGTTTCATTTGCTTATTGCCACTCCCACTCACTCACGTTAAGCCCTTACCTCACGTAGATCATTGCCTTGTAAGAGGCTTTCCTGCTTCAGCCTCCCCCCGATCCCTGCCCCTGTCCATTCTATACTCATAGTTCCTGGGCATCCTCCTCATTATACACAGAGACTGTTATATTTTGGAAACTGTGCTGAAGGAATAAGGAGGAAACAGATAAGAAACTCTCAGGAAGCTTGTTATAGAAAATAGTAAGGCACAGACTCAGCAGTAATGTAAAAATTAGTTACACAGTCAGAGATGGAAGGTTGGCTCCCGTGGTTCATGGAGGGCTACCCAGTAGAGGAACTCTATGATATCAAAGAGTTAGTTTTAGAATATTTTGCAAATACAAAAAATAAGATTTGGTTCTTGAGCCCTCCAAACTTTGGGAACATGTAGAAAGTGAAGAAATACTTTACATTCTGAGGGTAATTCCTACAGAAGATCCAGGCAGGGTTGTGGTTGGTACCTCCTTGTCTCCTGACTGGCCCTGAGGATGTGGACTATGATACTTGTCAGGAAAAGAATTGAATTCTAAAAGGTGATATTTCGGACGAGAAAGGGATTGTTTGTTCCTTTTAATGTTAGTACATCTACAGGTTTATGGAATAGTGTTCATGCCAGGAGGAAAAAATTATCTCCAGAAAGACAGGGACAGTAATCATAGTGTCAGTGTTTACAGGACGTGCCCCCCATGCAGGACAAGGAGGCCCCACATGCTTCTTCTCCTGCCTCCATAGAGAATGGAGACATGCATACTTGTGGCATGTAATCTTTATTTTCATGGAAAACATCAATAGTTCTTTACAAGTTATTTTCTCCCCTGTTTTCATGCTAAGTCATGGGCAAACCCAGGGAGTGACCATAATATCCCATGGGATGCTTTCAATAGCTAGTAAGAAAATATCCTAAATCAATTGACTTAAACCACAACAGAATTTACTAGCTCTCCTGATAGAAAATCCTGAGGTTACAGGCCCCCCAAATTGGTTAATTCAATGGTTCAATGATACAACCAAAAACCTTATTCTTTTCTAATTTTCCATAATGCCTTCATAAGCAAATCTGCTTCCTTCGTAGCTGGATGAAGTTAGAAGGCACATATTCCAGGCAAGGCCATGGCACAGGCAAAGGCCTTGAGTCAGGAGGCTACAGGGCTTTTACAGGAAGTAAATTGAATTTGACTAGAATATAATAACTAATGGGAACCACATCACAGTACAGATGATGGGGCCAGGAATCATACAGCCCTATTGTGAAATCATGAAGCTGGATTTAATTGTACAGACCATTCAGAACCATGAATACATTTTAGCTAGTACAGTGATAAAACCATTAAAGGCCAGTAGGATACTGAATCCACCCAGTTAGTACAGGCCTGAGGTGGCCTAGGAAGAAAGGAAGATCAAAGCAATAGCTCAAGTAAGTAGAAGTGAAGGTTTGAAGTAGGTCAGGGAAGAGGGAGAAAAGTGTGCTACAGAGCCAGAGCAAAAGTAATGTTGACAGCATTAGCCTGTTATTTGGGTGGGATAAATCAGAGATGTCATTAATGCAAACTGAATACATAGAGGTTGTGTCAGGAGTGTGACACTTGTTCAGCATTTCATTGTGAGGCTCAGGCATTTTATCGCAGTACAGCAATTCGCTTCCACAACACATCAGGTAGGAGTTCTTAATTACGCCACTCCACAGGTGAAACTGAGGCAGCGGGAAAGGTTTCAGAAACGTGTCTCATTACTTAGAGAATGGGGTGGTCAGATTTCAACCGAGTATTCCTCATTTCAAAGTTCAAACTTTACATATGGGAGTCAAGGAGACTAATTTGTTTTTACCTTTGTTGATTTTGGTCCTCTGCTCCGAAGTGCTTAGAGTGGCTGAGCATTGCCCTCGAGAACAGTTCCACTACCGCTGCGTGCCGTGCCGGGGCATCCAATCTCTGACTGCAAGTGGCTCTCCCAGCCTTTTCTTTTCCTTTATTTTTTAGTACATGTTTGCAGTGTGGTATGATTACATTTGTAGTGGGGAGCTGGTACACCCTTTTATTTATTTATTTATTGGCAGTACCGGGGATCGAACTCAGGACCTTGTGCTTGCCAGGCAGGCACTTATTCCACTGAGCTACATGCCCAGCCCGACGCATCCTAATTATTTCCATCACAGTCATTTGGTGTCCTGTCACATCCATCCAGTCATGATTCATTGAAATTTGCTAATGCTTTAAAAAATATTCTCATTCCTCACTTCTGTCTTTCTTTTCCTGAATGCATTTCTTCCTTTGCACTTCATGGAAATGACCATCCACCTCCTCTCCCAGTCTTTTGCTGGTTATTCATTTTCATTCACCTTTACTCCCAAGTACTGTCTCTGTGGTTATCTTAGGGCACATCATTTCCGTTATCTTTCTGATAGAGCCATTAGCTTCTTAAAGGTGGACATGGGTTTTATCAGTCTTTATATTCCATGAAAAATATCTTACAAGGACATACACCATAGGATGTGAGGGACAGTGGGAAGAAGAGTAAAAAAGAAATGAAAGAGAAAGTAGAAAAATATACATAGACAATAATTTAAAGTTACACTTATACTGGTGGAGTATACTTTATGCTTATTAAAAACTATACTTAAAGCATCACCCATACTTTAATAAATATAAAGAGATGTTTAATGATTAAGTTAATGTCTGAAAGCTCATAGAGAACTTAAAGAGGAAATTAAGACTAGCTACTTTCCATGGCCAAAAGAATTTTAACAGAAGGAAATAGCTGTTTCTTCTTTGTAAGAGAGATCTTCTGTCAATATCTTGTATGCTGAGTAACTGTGTTGAAGATAGTGATACACAGTGTCACGTTATTTATATTAAATTATTAATATTTTAACACTAAATTCTTATTCATTTTTCATAAAATAAAAAGAAAAAAGAGGAAATGGACATAATCAGAACATATGTACTGTATTCCATTTTCACTTAAGGAAACTTAACCTACATTTTAGAACTGAAAAGATCCTTGGTAGTCTTTTAGAACATTACAGTAAGGAGTATAGCCAGAATAGAAAATAAAATACAGACTTCCCAAATCTGCCTGGAGATGTTAATGAGAATTGGTAACAATCTATTCTGCGAGATTCCTCCTCTGTGATAGGGTGTGGTTTGTTAAACTTACTTGTTTGCATGTCTCTTTACCTCACAAAGGGAAAGGGTAGGGTCTTCGTCTTGCCAGAACTCAGAACAACATCTGACATATGCTCAGAATGTAATGAATGTTTGCTACATTAAATTATACTTTGCACATTTATGACAAAAGGCCAGAGGATCTCCACTATAAACTCTATTCAGAGACATATTAAGTGTACTGTAAATTTGGTGAAATTTGGTTTTGTTTAGCCAATGATTCAAGCAATAATGTAGTGTACTATTAAATTTTGGCTTTTATTAACTGAGTGCACTGCTTGCCTGTAAAGAGGAAACAGGCATGTACATTGTGGATCTTCCTTTGAGGAAATTGTTCTATCTAACAAAACTTAGATATGACCAAGTGACAAGAAATAAAGTTGTACCATAAATAGCTATAGTTCTATCTTGATTAATAAATATGCTCAGAATGTACTTTCTTCAAAACAAAATATTCCTGGGGGAGAAATAGGGGCATTTAGCTTCTGGACCACATTAAATTTTCTCTGCATGTCTTCTTTTTGTAGCTGTGCAACTGAAATCACACAGGGTTGGTAGGTACATATGTGGACTGCTGCATCCCAACACGAATGAGTCCCACCTTCATGGAAGATTGCATTCCATAATTTAAATTTTAAGCTTTAATCAATGAAAAGTTTTGTCTTCTACTAAAAGAGCATCAGGAACTAGCAAAAAGGTACAGACATTTACATAAATGCAGCTCTATTTCTGTCTGGTGACCTACTTACTTACCGCCGTTTGGGTTTGGTAGATGGTGAGACCCTGGCATTCCCCCCGCAATGTCCCCCGGGGACAGCGCTCTGCCTCCTCCTGGGGGAGGACTTGGCTCTTTCGGGGGAAGCCGTGACACTGTCCAGTATCAGCTCTGTCAGGGGCTGGCATCTTCGGGGGCTGTGTTTTTTCACACTATTTTGCCTTTTCTTTCTTTTGTAGCCTAAATGCATATCAAATATAACCAGTTACTCTCCGAATCTTAACCAAATCATTCTACCCCTTTTTTGACCCAGAGCACACGTTACATGTTCCCTAATCATCTTATCATTCTTTTAGGTCAGTGCATTTTGCACAAAAGCCCCACCTCTTTGACATTTTGGAATGTACATTGATATCTCTTGTATTAATTTCCATCTTGGAAATTCATTAAATTATATGCAAATATTAAGTAAAAAGACACAGTCTCACCCTCAGGTGTCATAGATCTGGGAAATAAGTTTTAACAAAGAAGTATGTTATCAAATTAAAATTGCCCTGCATTAGTGGAGGAATTAATAATGGAGCGATAAGAGCTAATTGTGTGGCACACAAGCTCAGAGTTTCTGGGATGCTAGGAAGCGGCACTCAGCCCGGGTTCACATAATACCTGCAGGCCCGCTAGCGGAACGAGTCTTATGCAAGAGCTTTGAAGAATGCAGAGGACCCCGTTATGGCCAAATCACAATCCATGTAGCATCATAGGTGTAACTGCTGTTAATAATATTTTCTAAAATGTTGCCCCTGATGTGGAGAAGTATTGAGGGTAGGAATTGATACTTTTAGATTCAGTGGGGTTTTGTCACCAAGTATGAGTGGATTGTCTTCTCATCTACACATTCAATCAGGCATGAAGTCAGAGCACACTTGAATTACATCTTAAGGAGATATAATGAATATACCAATTATCTTCCCTTTTGTAAACTAAATTAATACAGATTTAATATTTTTATTAAAGTGCTTTTTTGATAAAGGGAATTCAGTCAGCTAAAACTTTCTTTTTCAGAGAGCTATACTTTGCATGTAGCGGCTACGTCACAAGAGGGAAAAATTTTTTTAAGAAGATGGGAAGGAAAGAACTAGCCATAGCTTGGGAGAGAGATCCAGGGAGGGAAGCGAAGGACATGTGAAGAACAGTCAATATCCAGCAACAGCAGCAAAACAGTTTCAATTTTCTGGATTATTAATTCAAATTCACACGCACATGCCAGTTAAAATTAAAGGCCTCTTTTTACTGCACTAGTTTAAATTAAAGATTATATTCTGCTCCACAAGTCTGAATTAAATAGCTTATTTTGCACACCAAGCTCTCATTTTAAAGCTAATAAAGAAAAGACATAGCATGTACGTGCAAGCTCGAGACAGGAAGGGTCTAAATTACTACACCTGTTTCACTTGGGAGCTACTTTATTAGTGTTACAAAACTTGGCTTTCAATTTGGCACTCAGAAGCACATTTAGAACAAGCATTTCTTTGTTTTGACAGAGAAGCCGTGGTAAATGAATGACGTTTGAGCTAGGTGTGAAATGTGAAGGTACAAAATTAACTGGTAAGGTAATTACTGTTCTAATTCTGCATAAACAAGCATTTTGAAAATCATTAATAGTTCAGGGAAATAATGTTAGTGATTAAATAAGGTGGCTTGCATCACTGAGCACAACTAAGCTCCTTTAATTACATTTGAAAGCAAGGGAAAGCAGCTAATTAAAATTAGCACAAGGTTCCTGAATGACCAGCACTGCATTGTTGCTCTAACCTGTATAATTGTGTGTTTATTAATATGTCTTCATTTTCCCTCTCGAGCATTTAACAAAATTATTTAAAATAACTAATAACCTTTAAGGAGTAAATGTGACTGAATCCAGTTATCAAAATGAATACCACAGGCCTTGCTCAGTCCCGCCATCAATCCCTTATCCCAGTGTCCATTAATGCTGCTGGGAGTTCAGTGATTGCAACCAGGGAGAAGCAATGTCTTCTGCTTTGTGCCTTTGCAAGGTGGGCATCTGAGGCCCTGTTGCAATACTGTGTCCTTTATGGGATCCTGGCATGACTCTACATTGTCCCTTTAAGGGAGAAATAAATGTAATTTGGTCCCAAATGTCTCACTGGTTGACTTTCCTCTTCATTCATTCATTCATTCATTTATTCACTCATCCATTCATGTATGCATTTGATTTATTAATTTGTTCAGAAGTGTGATTCTTTTAGTAACTATTTACCAAGCTTTTAGCACCATTCCTGGGACTATAAAGAAGCAAACGAAATGTTCCTGGACAGTACTAGCTGTGTCAGTTGTGAGGCACAGTGCAAAATAGAACTGCAACATGTCCTGTGCGACAGGTATGAGGGACATCATCACAGCTGCAGTGGGTGATTCAACCATGCACGAGGCCTTTGAGAGTGTGGGCACATACTTTGCACCCATGAAGCTCAACTTAACAAGTTTACCAAGCTGTAAGGATAATACACATGCAAACAAAGATAGATAATTCACTTCCTGTATACAGTGGTGGGAGTGTAGGCAGAAAGGATTGTGCAACCTTCCAAAAAGGTTCTCACTTGTTCTGGGTCATACTGGTGAGGATAAGGACTCCCACCAGGGGGAATCATATTCAGGCCTGAAACCATGAGCTTCGAAAAGAGGATAAGTTGAGTGTATTTATCTAGATCTAGGAATTTAATAAAAGAATTTTAAAATGTGTTGGTTGTTGAATAAATGAAAGACAATGCATTACCTATGATGCTATCACTAACATTTTTTGAGTGCTTGTTACATGCCAGGCACTGCTCTAAACACCTTATGAGAATGATTTCACTTAAGGTCCCAGCAACTCTGTGAGATAGCACACTCATTACTCACATTTTACACACTATCATTTTGGGCAAGAAAATGTAAGTGATGTGCCCAAGGAACTAAATGACAGAACTCATATTTGAACTCAGCATCTGACCTGAGATCCTGTGTTCTTAATCACTATGCTAGAACATGATAAAGGGTAGGGATGATTTGTCTGGCTTGGTTCCCTTTTTCTGCATTTCAACTTGTGTGTGTACGGGCAGACTTAGATCATTTGAGGGTCTGAAATGGTTGTTGCATGTCAATCAAATAATTTTGGACACAGGTGATGCAGAAGGAAACATGCCAATTATTTTTCTGTTTAGGTAAAATAATCATTGTACTAGTGTTTGAATGGGAACTTACAGATTGCATGGAAATTCTATGTTACTGTCTTTGTCAGAAGCTTTCCTGTGAAGTGGCCCAGTGGACACAGTAGTACTATCTTGTCCAACAGCTCTTGTGTTGGACAAGACCCAATGACCTTCATGCGTCTTCTGCTCACAAAAGTTTTAACCCTCAGCATGGACACATCTGAGAGGAAGGTTATAGAAAATCCAAAAGATTCTTTTGTGTCTCTGAGTTGAGAATTTTGGGTATACATAAAATTTACCATACAGTAGTGAAATGATAAGATCTCTCTAACCTCTAGAAATCTCTTTTAGAAGAGCAGTGGTTGCAAGACTTGGTATAGTCTGAGGTCTCACATGGAGCTTGGACTAGAATAATAAACTTTGCTGTTTGCCTTTGAGAATATATATCTTCAGGAGTGCTCTAAATGAGATTTTTAAAAGAAAGTCTTTCATTATCTTCAGTATTTTTATACTGTATAAGAAAACTCTACATTTTCATTCTAAACCCTTTGCATTCCTTGCTTTCTTTTTCTCTCCCTACCTGGTTCCTTTCTTTCTTTAAATTTTATTTTAAAGAAAGTAGTAAATGAGAAACCACCACCACCACCAACAAAAGAACAATAGCAGCCTACCAGCATCGCAAACATAAGCAAACCAAAACAAAACCAAAAACATTTAAAGTGATACAGGGCTTCAAGACAAAATAATACGAATGAACAGTAGTTGTTATATTACATATCACTATCTTCAACTACATTGCTCAGATTGCCAGATGTAAGAATGGAAGATTGTTCAAACCTTTAAAGAGAATAAGAAAATAATTGCTAGATAAAACATTAGAGATAATACAGAGTTTCACTAGACAAGATGGTAGGGATTCAGCACTATAATTCCATTGTATAGTGTTACCTTCAAATCAGTTGCTCAGATTACCAGATATAAGCATGCAAACCTGATCAGAATATAAACAATTTTAAGCTTTATTTGTTCCTTTCAATGTACCATCAGACATGAACAATGCAGTTATCACAGCTACATATATATGTATATATATATGTATATATGTATATATATGTATATGTACACACATATTGCCTTCCTTCTTTTTTCTTCTTTCTCTCCTCCCAGTCATTCCTTCCTTTTAGCAATTACTTTCCCTTTCCTATCATCTATTATATGTTTTGAGTTTTACTTATTCTTTCAGGTTCCTACATCAAAGAGACAATATATTTACACATGTGGGTCCAATTTATTTCACTTATGAGTATGGTCTCTAGTTGCATCCATTTATTTACAAAAGAATTGAGTTTATATTTTTTTAATAGCTGAGTAATATTCCATTGTATAAAACTACCACAACTTTAAAAAAATTTATTTTAAAATTAAAAGAAGAAAACATATTATCCAACAGACATCCATTTACAAAATAGCATAAGAGCAATACAAACAATACAGTGTTACAAAGTGGTAGGAAATTAACAACAGTTATTGTATTATGTATTGATATCTTCAAAGTGGTTTCTCAGGAAAACAAATAGAGACATGCAATAATGACCAAACAAGTAATCATTAAATGTTCCTTTCAGTAAAGCAATAGAAGACAGTAGTACAACTGTTAGCTATCCTGTATATACCTACATACGTGATTTCCCTTTCTTTCCCTTCTCCTTTCCCACATCCTAGTTGCTCCTTACTTTTGAGCATTTTCCTTCCATTTCACAATGTCTATCATACTTCATAGTTTTTGTTATGGTTGATACATTGTATCAACTTGGGGAATCTGCAGGTTTAACTAATGAGTGATTCAGCAGGAAGCTGGGGTGCTTACTTTGTAAACATCCTGAGCCTGTGGAAGAGGAGGGCAAGGATATTGTTTGAGAGGTTCACGACCCCTGGGTGGGGTAGGTTGTTTACCATGTAGGGAAGAAAAGGAGGCTGCTTGCAGCCATTCTTGCCTTTTGTTCTGGTGGTTTTTGCCATGCTCTGCTGCCCTGAACAGTTTGCCCTCTGCCTTGTGCCACTCTGCGTTTGAACCAGCCAAGTATGGACTGAAGCCTCCACAAACTGTAAGCTAAATAAACCTTTCCTTCCTTCATTTTGGGCGTTGGGTATTTTGTCTCAGCAACGAGAGAAAAGTAACCAAGACAGTTTTTATTCTCTCTTTCAGGTTCTTAGACTCGTGAGATAATATGTTGCTTACACATACAGGTCTGATTTATTTCACTTATGAGGAGTATGGTCCCTAGTTGTGACCATTTACCTATAAAAGCCTCAAGTTTATCTTTATGGCTGGGTAATATTCCATTATATAAAAGTACCACAATTTTTTTATCCAATCTTCAGTGGGTGGACGTTTGGGTTGCTTCTACAATTTAGCCATTACAAATTGTGCTGCTATGAACATGGGTGCACATACATTGCTGCGATATGATGTTTTCAGATCTGGGAAAATACCAAGAAGAAGAATAGCTTGGTTGAATAGGACCTCTAGACCTAGTTTGCTGAGGAATCTCCAAACTGATTTCCACAGTGGTTTCACCAGTCTGCATTCCCAGCAGCAGTGGAGAAGAGCTCCTATTTCTTCACAGCCTGGCCAGCATTTGTTCTTGGTTGATTTCTTAGTGATAGCCATTCTTCATGGGGTGAGATGAAATCTCAATGTTGTTTTAATTTGCATTTCTTGAATGGCTAATGATGTTGAACCATTTTTTCATGTATTTATTTGCCATTTGTATTTTTTTATCTGAGAAGTGTGTATTCATCTCAATTGCCCATTTTTGGATTGGGTCTTTGAATTCGGAGGGGATGATTTTTTTAATTCTTTATATGCCACAACTTTTTTATCCACTCCTCAGTGGATGGGCATCTGGGTTGTTTCCAAGATTTAATTATAACAACTTGAGCTGCTATAAACATGGGTGCACATATATCGCTGTGGTATGATATTTTTAATTCTTCTGGGAAAATACCCAGAAGGGGAATAGCTGGGTTAAATGGGACTTCCAATCTTACTTTTGTGAGGTATCTCCAAACTGATTTCCACAGTGGTTTCATCAATCTACACTCCCACAAGCAATGGAGTAGGGCTCCTTTCTACCCACAGCCTCTCTAGCATTTGTTGTTGGTTGATTTCTTGACAATGGCCATTCTTTCTGGGGTGAGATGGAATCTTAGTGTTGTTTTAATTTGCATTTCTTGAATGACTAATGATGTTGTCCTTTATTCTTTCCTCTTCTCTTCACTTTCATTTTCTTTTAGATTGTACTTAATGTGGAGGGGATCTGCCAAATATTACCAGCAGTCAACGAATTTTATTTTCAAATCACCCCTCTTTTAACCACTCACACTTTGCTTTGTCTTTCTGTAGCTCCACCTGACCATGGGATAGATATATTGACTCAGACAACCAACCCACCTGACAGTTCTTGTTGATATGGCTACGTGTCAATGTGATGAGTAGTAACTCAGTGGGATGAATCAAAGGAATTGAGGATAACTGAAGCATTCTGATACGTCTCTCCCTGATGCTTAATTGTAGTGTAGCTGAATTTCATTTTTCTGTGGCAATGAAAACCTAGCTCTAATATGGCTATATCATTTTATAGGAAAGGTTTTGTAGGTGAGTGGGACTGGTAAACCCTGGAGCTATACCATGTCTGTCTTTCATTCTAATTTCCTGAATTTTCCAAACAGATTATAAGAAATAAAGAAGTATTTTTTATCTAGCTTACTTAGAAGTCTTTAGCTATTTTTCCAATTGAAAATTATACCATCTTTTCTACCATGACTAAAAATAAAAAGGAAATTAAAGAAAGTGGAAAGGAGAGAGAGAGAGGGAGAGAAAGGAAGGAAGGTAGGAAGGAAGGAAGGAAGGAAGGAAGAAAGAAAGAAAGAAAGAAAGAAAGAGAAAGAAAGAAAGAAAGAAAGAAAGGGAGAAAGGAAGGAAGAAAGAGAAAAGGAGAGGAAGGAAAGAAGGGAGGAAGGAAGGAAGGAAGGAAGGAAGGAAGGAAGGAAGGAAGGAAGGGAGGAAGGAAGGAAGGAAAGAAGGAAGAAAATGTTAAACCACTGAAAGTCATAAAATTTGTAAATGCAAGAGGAATCAAGAATATAGAAACTTTTAAATTAAATAAAACAATAAAGTACTATTGATAATTGTAGTAAGTTCTATTTTTGTACAGTGTTTTGTTTTAAACCTATTGCTCAGGTTTCTAACCCCATCCCGTTTATTTTACTAACTTTGCTGACTTGTTAGGCTGAAGCTCTCCAATAACTGATCTGAACATTAAGCGTGCATAACATTTACATCACTTCCCTCATTTACTGCATGTTTGTTGTTTGCAGTTCTTTCCTTTTAGCTGCAAGGTTTTACTTGTTTGTTTTCACTAGTACTTGTCTGTGATACATAATCAGTGAGTTGTGGCAAGTTGTGTGCAAATACACCTATTGGAAGGTGTGTGCAAATACACTTATTTGCAGTTCTTCTGAAGATAGACTTTCAAAGGTATTCGAATCTCTCCAATTGTTGATCCCAAGCTTTGTGTTTCTTCTTCTTCTCCCCTGACCTCTCTTAGTCACTTGCCTCTGTGGAAAATTCTCTTTTCTTGAAAGACCCTTTCACCATGACTTCCACAATGCTCCCGTGCCTTCCCCCGTCTCCTACTTCTCTCACTTCTTCTCCTCTCTCACACCAATGAACTGCATTCTCTTCCGACTGCATGAGTGTGAGCTGTATGTCAAAGTTCAGGTCTACACATCTTCGCACTTTAAAACAGCTACCTTAACCACACTGGTGGATTCAAGCGTACTTTTAGAAGGATAGCTTTGGCTCTGTATCACTTATAGTTTTTGGTCACTTGTGGGATTATTAAGTTCTTAGTACAGTGTTTGCTGTGTAAGAAAAGAACTTGTGGCCGGTCCTCCCTCCCCAGCACCTTTCAGTATTAGGAATGGAGAAAGCATTAAAAAATACTTGTCACATGGATAATTAAATGAATTAATAAATGAACAGCTTCTGTATTTCCAATTTATTATTTCTCCTATACCCTGGCCCTAAGTCTTCAGTTGTCCACAGAATACCTACCTATACTTAACAGTCAAATGAAGCTGAACATGTTCAAAATAAAAGCTACTATCAATCCCTCAAACCAGATCTTTAGTTAGCACCTGAACTTGTCAATGATTCTCTTATTTTTTAAGCTATGAAATTCTAAAATGTTGAAGTCATTCTTGGTCACTTTTGACCCATTTTTGTATATCTGGCAGCACACTGAGTAGCTTGTATGTAATATATTTAGTTCCTACATCCACACTAACATATGCATATATACCATACTGATATATATATACACACATACACCATACTGATATATATATGTATATGTATATGTGTGTGTGTGTGTGTGTGTATATATGTAATATATATAAAATACATATCTATGTTAGTAGTTTCCTTTCATTCTAATCTTTTTTACTTTTCATAGGCAGTATCTTGCTATCTTGCTCAAGATAACTTCAAATTCATGAGCCCAAGCAGGTCTTCTGTCTGAGCTTCCCAAGTAGTTGAGCCTACGTGGCACTCCACTGTGCCAGACAGTATTCTTTAGCACTGAGAAAAAATGATGCACAGAGAAACTAATTTTCATGAAACTGACATGACTTCTAAGCAGTGGAGCTGGAATTTAAGCCCAAGTATGGGTATTATATGTCATAGCCAGTGCTCTGAATCAATTTTCATTTTAATTTATATCTCTTACTTAGACATCTTTTCTTTCTGTTGTCCCTACCCAATCCATTTTACCACCCCCTTGATCCTGCTCCATTGTAGATTTCCCAGAACCTTTTTCCTTACTTTATTTCTCCTACTTTTACAATGAAGAAGCATACTACATACTACTTTCTATTTTATAGCTCTCTCCAGCTCTCCAGTATCTCTGAAGTAGTATGTGCTACAGCTCACACCCAGATGGCCCCCCAAAGCCACACGCACTCATAGATGGGGCTGTTAGGAGTGACTGGATTACAGGTGTGTGCCTGGATTAGTCCACTGGTTGGTTTAGTGTATTTCTGGGTGTGGGTGATGGATTTACTGAAGAGGGAACACCCAGTTTAGGTGTAGGTGGCACCAACCAATAGGCTTGCAGCCGGGATGGAATAAAAAAAGATAGAAATATGAAGGCTCTCTGCCTCCTAATTGCCGCATCATGAACACTTCCTCCTCTCCCATGCCTCTCTGCCTTGCTGCCTGTCCTTGGAACCAGCCGACACTGACTGAAACCCTTACAAACTGTGAGCTAATATAAACTCTTCCTCCTTTAACTTGTGGGTATTGAGGATTTTGTCCCAGCAACAAGAAAGTGATGAAGACAGGATCTGTCTTCTAAATTTAAGGCCCACTATAACCTAATTGCGGATAAATCTTGACTCCTATCTCAAACATAGCCCTAAGTATATGATATTTTTCTGCCAAATAAACTTACTTATATCCCCTAGTCTGCTTTGCTATTGCTATCTTTTACATGCATAATTCACTTCTTCCTTTTTGAGTAAATATCAATGAGATTCAAAGTCCAAGTCACCTCTTAACTTCCCTATGAAGCCTTTCCTAATTGCTCCAATTGACCACCTCACTTCCTAAACTTCTTCAAGTGTCTATAATATGCACTTGACATTTGTTTACTGAGATGCTTTGATGAATGGGCACAGATATTATTTTATTTGTACAGTTTTCAAATGCACCTATAATATTATTAAAGTCAGGGATCACATCTTAAGCATATTTGCATTGCTAGCACTTAACATAGGCCTGAGACATAGATACTTAGTAAATGATTTGATGACCATAAATATTTTCTTTGGTTATGATTCAGTTAAGATTTTCTAAATACTTGCATATTTTATTATATCTGTCTTAAAATTACTCTATTTTATATGAAGTAGGAGTGCAATTTCCTTTCAATAATACAATGCAAATTGTTGCTGAGCATGTTTTATATATGTCAAGTGCTGTGTCAATCTTTGAGAATACAGAGATTAATAAGATATCATTTCACAAAGCCTAAATGTCTCTTAATAGGAAATGGAGAAGATCGACTGACTATAACACACCGAGAGACATGTTCACGGCGTGATAGTGTGCTGAGAAGGAGGAGTACTATTGTTCCCTAGGAAGGTGGTGACTGGAGGTCTTCATCGAGAAAGAAGCTTTTGAGTTGGGCATTGCAAAATGAGTAAGACTGTATCTGGTGAAGAACAGAAGGAAGATTCTGGACAAAGGAAACATCATGAGCAAAGGCTTAGGAGTAATGAAGGGATGTGAATGTTCAGGGATTAGTTAGCAGCACAGGACTGGCAGAACTTGAGTGACTGTGGAAGGAGATGGGCATCTACAGCCAGATTGAATAGGGTCTTGAATACGTTTTTGATTTGTATCTAGATGTACCCCAGAGGAGCATGCTCTCATAGATGGGGCTTTGCGGAGGTCATTGGATCATGCTGCATGATACTCATCAGTGGACTGGTCTACTGATGAGTTTATAGCTGAAAGTGATATTGGGAGGTGAAGCCTGGTTAGAGGAGGTAGGTTGCTGGGGGTGTACTCTGGAAGACTCTCCCTCCCTCTCTCCTCCCTTGCTCTCTCTGCTTCCACCACCATGCACTGAGTTCCTTCTGCTCTGCCATGTCCTTCTGCCATGCTCCCCTGTCTCAGAGCCAGTTCACTATGGACTAAAACGTTTACGAACTGAGCCAAAATCAACATTTGCCCTTTCAAGGTGTGGGTGTTAGGTATTGTGTCTTAATGACTAGAAAGTAACTGAGACAGATACCATTTAAGGGGTTATGATGTTGCCCAGTGGGAAGCTGTGAAAGTTTAAAAGCTAGACAAGGCATAACTAGAACTATGTTCATGAAAGGTAATTCTGAAGGTGATGATGGTTTCATGTGGGACACTGGGAAAAGGGAATCCAGCATGGGGTCAGTTTTAAGTTAGGGCAATAAATGTTGAAACTCAAATTAGGGACATACTGGTGGATGGATGCCAAGCACATGTAAGAGATAACCCACTTAAATTCCAAAGATGACCTGTCAGTAGTAGAATATTTTCAATTATTTTTTCTCTATCATAGTGATGGATTTGCAGGCACATCCTCATCACCCATCTTCTTCTTTCCTGTGTCCAAGGGTGCTCAGTGATTTCTGAGGTGAATGACTAAAGGAAGATCCATTACAGAAGTCTAGAATAAGGAAAACTTCAATGGGCCAAAGTGAGTTTAAAACTGAGACTTTTTTCTTTTTAGAGTCTATATTTTAATCAAGTCTACAATTGAAGAAAAAAAAAGAATCAGCAGAATAAATTATAGAATATATCCCACTAGTGTTTCTCATTCCATTTCGAGAATTCTGTATCTCAAATTTTGTGGGTAAGTCGTATTTCATCAAATGAAATTTCTTTGATAATTCATGGTCACTTGTGTGAACATAATTTTCATTTGCGTGACAACTGTGGAAGGTTCACATTCCGGGAACCAGGGTTGGGGGTGGTGAGGAAGGGGTAGCAGTGGGAATCTGGGAACAGAGTTTGATTTGGTGTTGCAGCGATCCTGACACTTTCCACCCCTGAGTACTTACTTTATTTTAAATCTCAATATCTCATTCCATTAGTATTTTGATTTTTTTAAAAGGTGCAGACTCCTTAACCTGTTCTCCATTTCAACGATGTTCTCTATGAGAACACAGAGCCAGCAAATTACTTAAAACAGCAAAGTGTCATGATTCAATAGTCATAACTTTTCTTCCTATTAATAATGGTTTCCCCCCTGAATCATATCTATGTGTCAATCACATCAATAGACTAGAAAAATGATGCTTGGCAATGTTACAAAACACATCTCGGAACCTGGTTATTTTCTATTTTTTAAACCTTTAATACTGAGCTAAAATCTATAATAAATCTAAAAAATAATCAATAAGAATATATTACATTCTGTTAAAAATTTAGTGTAAATCTTTCAGTCTTTACAAATTTTGACCTTATGGTGGTATAGAGAGATGAATTGTAAATTAGGTGTTTTTAAAACACATATATTTTTAATTAATGCATGATATAATACAACAATAAATACAACCAAGAATAAAATGCTAATTTATATTTTATATTTAGGTATAATCAAGTCAAGCTAAAACAGACACTTGATGTTCCCCACATTGATTCAGCATTTATATCTCAGATGCAAAAGGAGCCAATGAATAATAATTTGCATATATATACATTTTAAACAGGAAAAATAAGGGGAATCATATATAGGTCTGCGTGGCAAAGGTAGTAGAACACTAGAAAGCAGTACAATTGTGAGGTGTAAAATCTTGGGAAACTGATAGGCAGTTTAAGAAAGATATAAATTATGGCCCTAATTAAATCATGTGCTAAGTATATCTATTTATGTATTCCATGTGTTTCATGAATATTTTTCAAAATTTGTAAGTATTTTTAAAATCCATTCTGGCTTGAAAGATTCTATACATATTTCGAACTCTTTTCCTTTTCCTTTCCCACATCAAATTCACCTTCAAATTCAGACAGTTCTTCCTTTCTTGTACATTGATACCTGTCATCTCCTTTTTGATTCTGTTATTCCTACTCCAGTAGAGGTGGCATTATTAACAGTGTATTCCTTTTGCTGCCCTTTTGCAAATCTTTCCCAAATGCTCCTTATCTGTTCTAACATTAGGATAGTGTCCTAAAGTGGGGTGACTGATTCTCAAGAGATTGTGAGCAAGTTGGCTCTGGCGGTGGATCAGGTGAAGGTCACTTGAGTTTTTCCCTTTCTGTTGGTGCCTTGACTTTCTGGGCATGAACTGTTCTGATGGTAAGCTTACCCCTCACCACAGAGGTTGATTATGAGCACAGTTTCTGGCATGACAATGACTGTGGGACTTTGGTAAGTAATTTATTTTTCTTTGTATTGTTTTCCCATCTGTGAAATAAAAGTCACATCATTGGAGTTAAAAAGACATTATATATGTGAAGACAAAATGTCTGCAACATGATAACATCCCCCCAAATGCTACTTATTCTCACCATGTGCCTGAATCATCTTGAGTGTCATCTTGATTTTGGGAAGCTGTGTTTGGGTTTGCTTTCTTTGACTGAATTGGCTTGATTTTGCTTTGGTTTATAAATTCTGGCAAATAGTTTAGTTTATATGGTTGCCTCATTATTCTCTTTGCTCTGCCATTTGGCCATAGCTTACTGGACCAAGATCTGGATGGGTCAAACTTTACAGGAGCTCAGAACTGAACTGCTTTCCTTCATTTGATCCCACTGGGCTTTTAGCTTCCAAGTACAGCAACTCCAAATCCTATACATACTTATTTTGAACTCTTTACCTTTTCTCTTCCCACATCAAATTCACCTTCAATTTTAGGCAGTTCTTCCTTTATTGTATATTGATACCTGTCATCTCCTTTTTGATTCTGTTATTCCTACTCCAGTAGAGGTGGAATTATTTCCAGTGTATTCCTTTTCTTCTGCTGCTGCTCCTCTGCAAGTCTTTCCAAAATGCTTCTTTTCACACAACTGTTTGTTCTTCCTACGTTTTCATCAAAAAACATTGCTTGTGAAATTAGAGAGATATCCCACCTGTCTGTAGAGATATTTAAGAGCAGATATTCCTCATTTTTCATCCCCACCCTACTTTCATTATTCATCCAATATTTGCTGCATGTCAGATTCTATAGAAGGTTGTACAGATACAACGTTTAAAAATTATCCACAATGTCTTCCATCAAGAAACTTATACTGTCTTTTTAAAAGACTTCCCCTTGGTATCATGGGCATTCTTTTTGCCTGTGCTTAAAGACTCTCCTCTCCATCGATCCTAGCGGTACTTGCTTTCCCTCAAGTCCTGCTGACAGTTGCTTTGCCTTCTAGAACCCTCTTTGAGAGCAAGACTGCTGCTGAATTCAGGAAATGTAGCTGCTGGTTGCATCTATATTCATTCTTATTTCATTCATCTCACATTTCCCCCCAATTGCTAGATGAGATCCCTGAGAATCTCTCTTCTCTGCTTCTACAATACTTCAAATCTATTCCTTTTTCAAAATCTCATGGGAAAAGACACAATAAACAGCTTGACTTCTGAGTGTCTTTTCTCCTTGATTTCTGTGGACTTATTTCTGTTTATTTAGGTCTTGCGACCATGAGTAAAAGCTCATTATGATTCTCTGACATTCAGCTCAAGTTTCCTGTATGAGTTAAAACAAATGAAAATTTTAAACAGTTATTGGACCCTGAAGCATTTGCTGCACATTATGTTTCACATAGGAACACTGCTGGTTGTTGTGGGCGAATATGGGAAGGAAAAGAGGGCACTTCTGGCGCCTGTCCTCCGAGAGGCAAACCCAGAGGCAGATATCAATTTTGTGGACAAGACAGGTATGAAAATAATGGGGACCACTGTAAGTTTCTTGCGCTCTCTCTCCCAAACACTGCTCCATATGCATTCATTTGATATATATCCATGTTTTACACCACTGTTCTTTCACATACCCGGCCTCATGTTTTGTTCTTAACTGGGTTTTGTATTCTCTTCTGTGTCATCCAGAAAATCACGTCATGACTGTTATGTTCTTCTTTTAGAATAGTATTCAAACTTCTTAACTTGGCTTTCTAAGTCCTTCAAGATTTACTTTCCTCCTTAATATCATCTTTTTATTTATTCATTCAACAAATGGCTACTGGTAACTCATATGTAGCAGAAAATATATAGTGGAACCCAGATTTGAGACCCTTCCTCTTTTAGAAGATAATGAAACAAAAAATAATTAAAGAAGACAACTTTGGGATGAGTTTCTTTGTACAAAGGTACTTTGAGAAAAGAATCACTTAAGCACTGCTAAAAATTAACTATCAAATTAACTACAAATGAACTATCAAATCAGGACAACTATCAAATAGACACAACAGCTATTTTCTTTGGGAAAATACTCTTAAAGCTGTATTCAGATCATTTGTAAATTGTCTGTAAAATCTTGCTGTAAACCAAAATATAAAAGAAACTGCTAATTCTTTGCTTGTGGCTTATGTAAAAAAGAGAAAACAAACTCCAATGACAATATTCATTCTCAAAGAAAAGGTGCTAGCCCTCTATCAGGTAATTGGTAAATGAACCCGTATTTATGGTATAAGACAGAACAAAATGTTCAAGAATCTTCAACTCACATTTTTGTACTTAAATACTATTTTTATGACTTAGCTAAGGATATATCCAAACCTTATTGGATAATGAGCTTTCACTACATTAACAAGAGTGTGAGGAAAGTAACACAAGCTAATGACACAGAGAACAACATGAGCCTGCGTTGGGGACGGTATTAGCTCTCCTGACCTGACCGGGCTTTGGAAACTTTGTTTGTTTTTCCAGTTCTTTTAAATGTAGTCCTGTTTCTCTTGCTCCTGAATCTTCACCTGTGTTACTCTACTTCAATTCCTTCAATCGTTTTCTACTCTTTGTTCCCTTAGCAGGTGCCAGATTCTAACATCCAACGAGGCGTCTCCCTGCAGTTCTGCAGCTGCCCCAGGTCTGAGCGAGGCGTCCCCTCGTGGTTCCCCCTGTGCAGCTCCCACTGTGTTCTTACTACTCGCTTACTCATTGGTGTTTCCTGGTGCGCTAAGCTGTGTGAGGACCAAAGTCCTACTCTGTGTTATTTCCTTATGGAACCCCAGCACATAGCATACTGCTGGAAATATAGTGCTTGTTGTGAAGTTATATTTCTTGAATGAATACATTAATCATAGCAAGTGAGGATGCTTGAGGTGAAAGGAGAGGAGGATATACCTAGTAAAGTGAATAGGGTGGGCAAACATACAACATTTCTGAAGAACTTTCCATGGCATTTGGTGACTACAACTTGCATTCAACACGGAGGGAGACTTGTCTAATTCTTTTGAAGGAAAGACTAAGCAGCATGTTACAACCTTACAGTGAAGAGAATATATGAGCACGTTATCTATATGTGATTAGATGTTTTTCCTGAGGTGGGGTCAGTTGTAACCAAGGGAATAGTGATAAAGACTGGCAGGGGTGTGGCTATATTAATTATTGTAAGGAGAAAGATCTCTCATCTTGGTTGTTTATAATGACTATTACCAGGAGAAAAGCTTGTTACTTCTATTACTAATTTGATCTTTCAAAGCAATATAAAAGTAAAAAGATTCACTATAAATAAAAGTAATGTAAGAAAAAAGTGTACATGCACTCACAACATTTTTAGGTTAAAGCAGGCTACTTAGTAATTCTGAATGCAGATTGTGAAGTGTCAAAATTCAGATTTTAATGTTTCCAACTTAGATACTATCAGCACTGATCACCTGACCTACCTATGCAAACTACAAGCATAATGAAAGAATTCCCAGGAATGTGTATTGATTTTGATTGGCTGAGAAGTGCACAAAAGAATAGGTATGCTTATATGGAAGAAATTAACTATTAATAGCCAAACAAGAAGAAAAGAATTTTTAAACCACAATGTAAAACTATTCATTATGCATTAGAATTTAGTATAAAATGGAGCAACTAGGACAGTCTATCTGAAGGGATTCATTTACTGAGGTACTAAGACAAATTCAGAGGGAGCTTGCTCAGCTCTAAGAGCTCCACTTAGCAGGGGTCCTCTCGGGAAGCCTCATCTCCAGATTCCAATGCATTATGTACAGTTCGCTTACATGCCCATCACCTTTGGCTGGGATCATCTGCAGAGCACATGTGAAAGGCAGCCTCCTTCATGCACCAGCACCATAGAAAACTGGGCATTTCTAAGCCAGCGAGACGCCCTGTGATGTTACACATGTATGCTGAAAGCAGATGTTTTCTTGCTGCAGTGGTCTTAATTTGGTTTACAATTTATGAAGCTTTTTGTGTGTCAGTGGACATGACCACAAAAACAGATATCTTTCAGGCCTCTGAAGTACTCTGGTTAAAAAAAAAACAACTGCAGGCACATATTTCATATTGTTGGGAGCTATAATTTGGCAGGATTCAAGATATGTAAGTTTCTTTTCCCCTAGACTCAGGAAGAAAGGCCTTGCAGAAAGCTCTCCCAGCTGGAATGGGGAGGGATGCAGGGGAGATCAGGCACCTTTTTAATGTGTCTCTTTTCCCATTAAAGCTCTGATGTTGGAGGACATCGACTAGTGACAAACACTGCAATTTTCTTTGTATGTGAACTAGAGCATTTCAGCTAAAAGCTTAAAGGAGCTTCCAGGTAAGATGTCTCTGCAAGAGTTTCTCCCCTGAAAGAACACAACTTAATAAATGTGCAGTGGCACCTCTTGGACCCCCTACCTGCATAGAAATTCAGAATCACAGTCTGTGTGCTGCCTTACACTCATGCCTTGTGCACACACAAGCTGTCCCCCTCTGAGGTTTGCTGGAGTGTATTTCATTAGGACCTCTTCGTGGCTTGGTGAACCTCCCTGTAATGAATGGGCTGAACTCTGAAAGCACTGGGCACTGACCTCCCATCTGCTGATATCCTAAATCAGGCCATTAGAGGATTCCACAAGAAAGAGCATGCTGTTTATAGGTTAATTTATCTCTCATTTGGTTCAACTAGATGTGTGCTTATAAAGGTCCTCTAATTGAATCTTATAGATGCCACAGAGATCTTTCCATTTTAAGGGAGCCTTTGGAAATAAATATAGTCAGTACTATGTTATCTACGGTAATGGACACTGGCCAGCCTGGATGAGTGTAATGCAGAGTTAGTCCTCTATCTTTATTGTGCAATTACTTTTAAACCTCCCTCCCCATTATATGCTGAAACTGAACTGATCCAATGCCTGTGCCTTGTCACTTTACCATTTGTTCTGGCTGATGACCTGCTCATCAAAATGTTACGAACAAGGCAGGTCCAGTGCCTCTGTGATTCACGTTAAGACACAAAAGAGGGCAGACGCTGATGGAGTAAGATGTAGTAACTCACCTGATGAATGACACAGTGTCCTTAGAAAAGTCAGGCACTCCTGGTTGTTTATAGCACATGGCCCTATAGTGGCCCCAGTCACAGTAATAACGGGAGTAGCAATGTGTATTCACAGAGCGCTCACACAGTACCCAATACCTGCGAACCATTAACATTTCATTGTTGAATCATCACAACAAACCAAATAGGTTTCAAGTAGTTGTTATCCCTATTTTGTAGCTGGAGAAAATGAGGCTTAACAATATTCGAAAACTTGTCTTGTATCCCATGCTAGTGAGAACCCAGTGGGAACTGCATGTCAAGCAGGTCTAACTCCCACGTTTGTCTCCTCTGAGCCCGGAATCGGCTTTCCACCTTTCCAGTCCTCAGCATGTTAGATGCACAGGAGTCATCTGCCATGATGCCCGGGGCACATGCTAGCTGGACATCTGCTTGCTTCTTACCTTTCTCTGTCAGCATCCAGATGTAATATGTCTTAAAGCTTGGTTACCCCTCCTGTAACATTTCTGGCCACTGAAACACTGTGAAAAGGTGTTTTTGGGTGCAATGGCCTCTCCTCAGTAAATACTGACCTTTTATATCTTACTGCCTAGGAAAATCATCTTTATTTTGATGCTTTAAATTTTTACATAATTTTATTCCCTTTTCAAGAGCCAATAGATAAAATTCTTCACTTTTCCTTTATAAGACATGTTTCATTTACACAAAGCACTCGTGTCCCTATATTCCTAACCTGTTGCAATGAATAAAGGACACAGTAATCACCTCGAATGCCTCCTTTGCACGGCACTATCCCCGTACATCCTGCAGCAGTCAATTTCTAAATATTGAAGGTCTGTGCCTCAGTACTTAGTTAATTCATTTATCACCTATCTTTAAGGGATAATTGTAGGTGCATAATTTTAGCAACATCATTATGCCTGTTGATATAACCCAGAGCCGCCACAGCAGTGCAGCCCCTGATTATACGTTCAATTAACTGCCACGTGTTGTCAGCACCCCTCATCCACCAGGTTCTCTTCGGTTGGGTACTTATAATGATTTAAAGCAAAAATAGTCCTCCCCGGAATCGTCACAGCAGCCCTGAGCGTCACCTCGCCGTGCAATGCCATACTTTCAGAAGAGAGCACGAGCTTGGAGTCAGATTGTCTGAGTTCTCATACGGCTGCTGCAGGACTTTGTAGGAATCATTAGCTTTTTCCAGGGACTGCTTCCTCTGGCCACAAAAAATGCACATGAAATTCTGTGGCCTGCCTAGCCACACAGGATCACTGCGAGGTTTAGTGGGAGTGATGCGTTGTAATGCTCTTCAAACTTGTAACACAGGGGCAAAAATGTGACGTGATTTCTCTATCTCAACCTGTGCTTTCCTGATGCTATATTCACATACACTAAGGAACATGTTCTTTCTACCTTCTGTTTGTGCAGTTGGATAATTTTCATCCATATTTTTATGTTTGGAAATGGTTGTTGCTTTCACATTTTTTATGATACGTAAATTCCCTACAGGCAAGGACAACATTCATTCTTCTTTGTTTCCTTTATGAAAGCGAGGCCTGAGGACATCCTGTAATTTAAAATGGTGCAACCTAAATTTGCTGGAGGTTGTTTGACTTAAGAAGTATACATGGTTGATGTCAACTATGCCTTTTCTGTGGTCCTTATCTGTTAGGGGTTGTGAAACGAAACCTTTCCCATGCTTTATCAGGAAGGCAAATTTTACAACAATGACCGAGTCCAAAGCATTTTAGAGCAAATTATAACTTAGGACTACATCTCCTTTGTTTGGATAGCATCACTGCCTTCCCCAGAATAGTTCTGCCCCACTTTTTCCATTTTGCTGATGTTGTCATTTGGTTTATATTCTTATTTTTTGAGTAAAAACACTAGCGCAAACTTTGAAACTAAAATCCAGGTGTCCCATCACCCAAAGTGAAAATGGATATGAAAGAAGTAGGAAGTAATTTTTTAAAACAGGCATCTCCTACAGGTGAACAAAGGAGGTAAAGATACCAGCTCTGTGGGGTAACAACCCCAAGCCACGGAATTTAATGTGGAGATGGGAGTGTGGACTCATTTCAGCCTCTGCTTGCTGTTCTGCTGGTGCCTTGTGCCAAACACACGCTGCATGGTGTAGTGAGAGGGGGGCACCGTGTTTTCTCAGTGGGAAAACAAAATCCACAAGCTCTTGCAAACGCATTCAACCCTGGGGGCCCTGTGGAGGGCTGCTGGGGAGCTTGGTGCTCTCTTCCACATCCAGATTCTGGGGGTCTTTTGAAACACCTCTATTTCCCTTTATCATCAGCCTAGCATTTTTACTTCAAGTTCCTTCTGTGGAAGACTCTAGGTGAGAAAGGGAGGCTGTGTGGACCTAGTCCTGGGGCCAGTGTCTAGTAGATAGCTGCATCTATGAGAAAACAAATACCTCAGAAATAGAACAATCAGCATTCACCATTTCCGTTAGCGTTCATGGTATATGACTAGTGTACCAGCTCTTGGCGATATAGCAGCAATGAACTGCAGGACCTGTTTCCTCTGCTTGGATATATTCACCTCCTCTTCACGCTTCAGGTCTCAGTTGAAATGCCTCTTTCTCTCTCTTTCAAAAGATACCCCAATAGGTTCCTGTTGTCTTCCCTACATTTTTACAAAGTTCTTTACTTCTAATTATTAGTTCAATGACATTTTACCCTACCATACTCTTCAGTACATGATGCAAAGAACTTTGGCTTCTGTAGTTCTGGGTCCTGGCCAAAGGCCTTGCACAGAGGAAACTCTTAGTAACTGCTGGCTGAATGAATGAATAAATGAGTGGATGAATGAATGATTACCAAATCTAGTGCCTAATTACTTTACCCTTTGACATCCCTCTATGAAAACACCATTATGCCTTGGAAATAGAACTATAAATTCTTTCTGAAATCTAATAATCCCTAAAGTTTCCTGCCTAAGGTCTTGCTATAATCTCTGCACAAAAGATCTTTTTAAGTAAAAGTATTTTAAATCAGAATATCATAGAAAAGTGTCCTTTCATCAGTTTGAACACTATCGCAGCCACTTTATTTGACAGAAAGGGAACCACAGAATATAGTTCATTGGGGTGATTTGTCTGATTAATTGTAGCCTGATACTGTGATATGACAAAAGTAATAAATAACAATGTGTTGGGATATTTTAATTGTAAAACAGCTATTTCTCTGGCTGTTGATTGATCATGGTCACTGTACACATGACTGAAACCTTTCATTACAATTCATATATAGATATAGATATAGATACAGATATAGATATAATTTCTTCTCTTGAGTTAACATCATTGTAAATCCTGTTTCCATGAACCATATCACATGTACCCTTGGAAGACGGACTCAAGCTTCTTGGCACTGTGTGGCTGAATAAGTAGAGGTGAACCTTTTTTTCCGTAGAAAATCTGAAAAAAAAATCCTAGATTTTAGGAAGTCTTTGCTGCCTGTCCTCCCTCTCCGGGAGTTCTCATCGTCATGTGGGGACACCCAGTGAGTATAATGTTCTAAAGACCCATAAAATATTATTTGACATGAAAATTTTGCCTCTCCCCAGAGCTGTCGCTAATGAATCACATATGATGCAAAAAGCGGCATGGCTGAAATATTTTTATTAATACTAATAATATTTTTTGCTTATACAGCACCTTTCATTGCAGAAAACTGAGTTGGAAAGGAAGCATTAAAGACATACTTAGGGTAAAATTACTGGCTCGTAACTTTTTAGACTTGCTGCTGTCCCTGCACTGCACCAGGGCCAGGGGGGCCAGTGCACGGCTAATATTGTTCAGTTTGGAGAACTAGACTTACAGATTCCACAGGAAAATAAAGTAAAAATACATTTAAAGGGATAACAAATAAGTCTTTGTTTTCCTATGGTGTGAAATTAAACAAATCCTACTCAGGAAAACGTGGTAGTAGGAGTTGCTGCTGCTCTGCTGTTTCTGGCAGCCTTTGACAAAATGCCTATTGTGTACTTGGCTTTGTCTTATTATCTTAATCTTATATTTAATCTCTATAACATCCTATTGAAATGAGTATTAGTATATGTATTTTATGGATGGAGTGACTGAGGCACAGAGATGTTAAGCAAGTGTCCTGCTTTGCCCAGATCTTGCTAGAGAACTTCATACTTCTGACTGTACGGAGTTCAGACCTGATGGGAATAAGGTAACTTGGTTCTCTATGATGGCCTGCTCGGACTTTTTTTGTTTTTGTTTTTGTTTTTTGAGACAGGGTTTTTCTGTGCAGTTCAGGCTGATCTTGAGTTCACTTTGTAGCCCAAACTGGCCTTGAACTCGCAAGGATCCTCCTGCCTCAGCCTCCTGAGCGCTGGGATAACAGACGTGCACCACCACGCCTGGCCTGCTCTGTGTTTTGGCAATTGGTGTAGAGTTTGTTATGTTTTGTTTCTTTGGAGTATGGACTTTCTCCACTTCCACAGCTAGACTGCATTCCCCAGGAGTAGGAGGATTGCATTTAGGTTTTAAAATTGTATCTTACATTTTTGGAATGAAAAATGATAGATATTTAAACAAAGTACAAATTATCTCAGAGTCGTTTGAGATAACTAACAAAACACCTTAGATGGGGTGGTTCAAACAATGGAAATTTACTTAACAGCACTGTGGAAGCTGGGACATCTGAAGTCAGGGTGCTAACACAGTCAGGTTCTGTTGAGAGCTTTCTGCTTGGGTTGTCTTCTTGTAACCCTACAAAGCAGAGAGGGAGACAGAGAGAAGAGAGGAAGTGGAAGAGGGAAGAGAGAAGAGAGGAGAGAAAAGAAGGAGAGATTAACTGTATGCCCTGTATGCCTTGTCTTGGAAAGGACACTAATCCCATTCATGAAAGTTTCACCCTCGTGACCTACTTTCCAAAGATTCACCTCAAACCCTCTCACATTAGAGAGTAGCGCTTTAATAAATGAACTTCGGGAGGACATAAATATTCAGTCTATATCAAGTTAATTTCTCACGAGGACAATGGGAAAGCATTTTGGAACCAGAGCTATTCTGGCAAACCCAGGACATTTGTGGCCATAATTATTACACTTGCTTTTATAGGAAAAGCTGTGAAAAGGGTAATCTGTTAACATTTTAAGGATAAATTTATAAGGCATACGTGTTTTGGTAACAATTTGGGCTCTGGTACCCTGATTTAGATATTTAAAAAATGTCAATTTTATTACTGTTTATGGGACAACCATGTGCATGCTAATCCAAAATCCAGAATGTACAATTCATTTATTTTTATTAAAAATATACCTATTAATTTACATCTCTATGACATGTTGATTGAATTCTGAGACTGGTCATCTAGGAAACCAAATAAATAATCTTTGAAATTTAAAGACCATAGAATGCAATATCCTCCAAACAAAGAATTTTTCCCACAATCTATTAAGCTATGGAAAACAACTTCCTGGAGACTTGCATTCTTGGGTTCACTGGCTAAAGCCTATCCCTCCAGCAGACAGTTTTAAGGAGTTAAAAACCCCTTATTATCCAAACTTCTTTTCGAAATATAGTTTTGCTTTGGATGGTCTTGTAACATTTGGAATGCAAGTTAGTCTCATCAACAGTATGCATGAACTCACCCTGTAGGTGGATTAATTTCTGGACAGGGATCTACAAGTGACAAGTCCTCCCTGCTCATATTAATTTTGTTACCTTCAGTTTCAGAGGGCAGCCTTCCAGGGGGTAGAGGATGTGACAACAAAAAGAGGCAAAGGGGACCTGGGATCCAAGCACCTGCATTGAGCAACCCAGCTCTGTTGATTTATCAGTGTGTCCTTGGAAAGCTAACTTAGTCTTTTTCAGTCTCATTTTGTTAGGATGGTGACGATGATAATTATCTTCTAAGACCGAAGAAGATGGTGAAGGTAAAAGTACTCTGACAAACGCACAGTAGTTTATACAAGATAAGTTTTTGGGTAAAACACAGTCAAGTCTGGTATAACCTGGCAAATGCATTTCTAAAACTAAGTCAATATGGATATAATACTTGTCTTAACCAGCATTGTGCACTGGGAACATGTTGCTAAGCACAAATGTAAACCACATATGAAATTTTGAAAATTTCTAGTAGTGATATTTAAAAACTTTAGAATGGGGAAATTAATTTTGATATACATTCTATTTCATCAGATACACTAAATTCTATTATTTCAACAGTAATAAAAATTATTGGTTAACTTTTTGGCAATTTTTCTTTTTATTAAAGAAAGAGTATAAAAGAGTACATATTTTACACTTGTAATCTCTCGATTTGAACCAGACGCATTTCAAATTCTAACTCAGTAGCTACACGTAGCTAGTGGCACATGTACAAGACAATGAGGGCCAAAGACCAGGGTCACATATTTCTTTTGGAAGAGGTTTACAGATGGACAGAGGGGAACAAATGAATAGAAATTGAGATTTGTTTCTCAAAGAAAAGAATAAAACTCATACAGGCAAACTCATCTTCACCACTGCCAACCAGCACCACGGCCATCATGACCATTTCCTCTAGTGACACGCTATTTCAGAACTTTAAAAGCCTTAAAATTTTCCATCTCTGGTCATTATGTTAAATTCCATTGAAATTAATTCTATAGGGAAGTAAAACAATAGCTGTTGTGCAGACTATTTACGTGGGATTTAGGAGATAGTAGTTTGGTCCCAGTTCTATTACCAGTTAACTGCTCCAGCTGGATGCTGAGGGTCCCTGGTCTTCAAACTCCTCACTTACCATAAAACAGCCTTAGTATAGGGGTTTTCTAAAGTGTTTTCTACTATAATATTACTCGTATTGACTTCATTGATGCACAACTTATGTAACAAAATACACGCATTTTGAAGTATGTTTCAATGAGTTTTAGCAAATTTAACATCCTTGTAACTATCAGCACAATTAAGACACAGAAACATTTCTATGTCCCCAGAAGGTGGCCTTGCAGTCCTTCCCAGGGAATATTCTAGTGATGGACACTTAGCTATCTCTAGTTTTTGAGTCAACAAATTATTATTGATATTACCATCATTATTAGTGGTGGTTATTCAAGATTGAATCCAGAGCCTTTGCACTGAATGACACTTTCTGCCTATTTATTTATTTATTTATTTATTTATAAATTTTGAGGCAGAATCTCTCTAAGTCACTAAGTTTCCTGGTCTGGGCTCCAGCGTAGGATCCTCCTGCCTCAGTCTCCCAGAGTGCTAGGATTATATGTACACACTATTACACCAGGCTTAGAAAATATATTTTTTACTTTAGAGGAAACCATTATGTTTCCCAAAGTGTGTGCCACTTCACACCAGTGATATAGGAGAATTCCAGGGGCTTCAAATCCTTGCCGAGACTAATGATTTCCAGTCTTTTAAATTTTATGTTCATTCTTACATGTATTTAGTGGTATATAACTAGTTTTAAATTGAATTTGATGCAAATGACAAAAATCTTTTGATAATTTTTTGATGATAAACTTTCCATGTGTTTAGTAGCCATTTGTATTTCAACTTTCTATGAAGTATTTATGTGAATATTTTATCCATTTCAAACAACTTTTTATCATATTTGTCAGATGCAATAATAGAAAATATTTTTGTCTTGTCTTTTATTTCATAATGGCATATTCATAAGAGCAAAACCTTATATTATTTAAAATATCACATTTCTCTTACGGTTCATGTCTTTTATGCTTAGTCTAGAACATCTTTATCTACTCTAAGGCTGTGAAGATTTTACTCTATTTTGTATAGAATGTCATAGTTTCACATTTGCATTCAGGTCTACTATTCATGTGGAGATAATTTTGTGAGTGGAATGAGGGAAAGATTGGGATTAGCTTTATTCAAAATTGATATTCACTTGTTCCATTTGGCTTTTATCTTAACCTCACTGAAATATTTAAGCAAATCATATATATCTATACATCTCTATTGATCTTTTGTGGAATTTGTACATCAGACATTATTATATTTTGTGGCTCTTGTTTGAAGTAACTTGAGAGTAAAGGAGTTGGGTGAGCCTGCCTTGTGAACCCATCAAGTGCCTCTGCACGCAATAATGAGTAATAAGAAGCCAGATACAACTGCAGCCTTGACTATGACTCCAGCTCACATGGTATCTCGGATGAAGTCAGGTGATGTCTGCATGCTGAGGATTCATAAAGAAACAATTCCCAGTCAGGCTCCCCATGACTGAATTTCCAGTTCTTTTTCTCCTCTCTTCTGTACCTTCCTATTGAAAGTGTCCTGTTCACATGACCATTATTCTGAGTACAAAAAACTTTCCCCCTGGGCTTATGTGGGCCTATACTAGGAAGTACAGTGCTTTATACACAAGTAAAATAGATCTGTAGGACAAGTACACTCAGTGAAAATACTCATAGTTGACTGGTAAGGGATATAGTGTTTCTATTTTATATGATCTTCAGAAGTAATATACATGGTGAGCATGGAAAGTTTATACTCTATGAGTTAGAATGTTTTGTCTCTTGCTTTGGAATTTCCTTGGCAGAGAAAATATTGAGCTGACCCTCTCCATCACAATGTCGCTCATCATTTGTGTTGATTTTGCCTTACAATGAGCTGTTGCATTGCCCTAAGCTGTGGTGGGCTGTATTTTGTGTACTGCTCTGCTCTTTCATTTTGGTTCTCCTCATGGCTTCTTACCACTCCGTCCTTGACTTCATACTACCGGGCGGACCCCGCTTGCAATTCTGCTTCTGGCAGAATAAGATATCTTTATCTCTGAGGTCACGTTTCAAGCTTTTGTTCAGTCACAAGTTCTGTTTGGATTTATCCTCGGTGTGTCTACTTGAATATTCAAAAAGTCATCAGCTAGTCTAATTTGTTTTTTTTTTAGCCATGTAAAAGACTGATTTGCTTTGACAGGTGGATCAGAAACAGAATTGGAGCTATTTTATCTGGACCTAATTAAACAACCTTCATTACCGGCAGATATATGTTTGTGACTTAAAATTAGCATGATTGGAATTAAAACTCAAAATATAAGGCATTGAATTCAGATATGGCTGGTTTAAAAATAAATTCCATACATTTTAAATGCAGCAAGTCTGGATATTAAATATCCTATAGTGACAAATTCCACTTAGTGTGTGTGTGTGTGTGTGTGTGTGTGTGTATGAGCGAGTGTGTGTGTGCACTGTGGCTTTGGCTGTAGATAATAGTAAAGAAATGGCCCATATTTTCTGAACAGTTCCAGAGCAGCATTCTGCATTATGAAACTTTAATAAAATATTTTTGAAACCTCATTTCTCTCCCCCAGCCCCAAGTATTGAGTTTAGCTTTGAGGATTTTTTAAAAAGCTTTCTTTGGCTGCAAAGGTTACATCTCTAATCAAATTATTTCTATTCATCATTGTCCAATTGCTGAAATTTTCTGACTGCCTTTTATTATATATGTATCCTTATTGTGTGCATATCTATATATCTGGACAGAGTGGAATTGCTTAAAGCATTCTTTGACATGTTGCACTTAAAATCACATTAGATTTTTATGGTATTTCATTTTTTTAACCTTTTTAGAAATATTTTAAAAATATTTTGTAATGTGTATTTTATATAAATATTCACACACATAAAACACTATATGTAGTGGTAGCTATAGTCAGGAATTCTGGGTCATGATATGGAGTTAGTAATTATCAAATAATTATAAAATACAAATATATATTTTTGTCTTCTTTAGACTTTTTGAGGGTTATTATGTACTGAGATATATGAGCCAGATTTTTACCTTATGAAGAAAAATAAAAGGTTGAATAAAACATATTGACATTTCTGTTCAACATTAAGGCTGCAGGAATTATGCTGGATTCCTTTTCCTAACAAACATTAATATGAGATTCCTGGTGTGATGAGAACTGGCTATCACGCATCTAATCCCTCTCCCTGCCTTTGTGCATCAGAAGCCCTCTCCAAATTATTAAAATTCCAGGTCTTTTGTGCTACTTCTTGATGCATTGTTGCAATTTTATCCGCTTTAAAATGCGAGTCGTAGCACGTTCTCAGTATTTATAGCCTTCTCGTAAACCAACATTTTTTATAAAATATGAGCTAAACCATTTGTATTTAATAGATGTCTTTTTTAAAGATTAGAATTTCCACATGATCTCTTCTTTTTCATATTTTCCCACCAATCAGAACCTCTGTTCCTACATGTGTTTGTCCCCTCGGTTTACATTCGCTTAGCTCTCCCTGGACTCCGGTGTGATGGCTCCTCCTCCTCAGCTTTGCCGAGCCATTTCCCTTGATACAAGAGGCGCTGACTTCCCTCTCACTTAGCGGGAGGCACTGCTTTCCTTTGTGCTCTAAGTGCAGATGCTACTCTTGCTGTGCACGTTCTCCTCCTTTTTGAGTCCTTCTTGAATTTCGCATTTGACATACCTTAACTCTAGGCAATCGGAATTTAATTTGGGACCCTGGGGGCCAGCTGGCCAAACTTTGGGATTTGAACGTCTGATTTCATCTTCTACCTTGTACAAGGGTAGGGACCACTCTCTCTCTCTCTCTCTCTCTCTCTCTCTCTCTCTCTCTCTCTCTCTCTCTCTCTCTCTTTTTTTTTTTTTTTTTTGTTCTGCTGCAGTGGAGATGGTGGCAAGCCTTTTCCCAGGCTTGTTGATGTTGTCTGGTAACTTTCAGTTCTGGGAGAACCTGTGGAGACCTGGCTCCATGCAGTGAAAGGTGATGAAGGCTTTCTGAATGATTGCCTTAAACCCAGTAATATGTAAAAGGCTGTGTTTATAAAACTGTATTATGTTCCTTCATCAAAGCCCATCACATGTCATAGCATCAAGAGCTATGACTAATTTTAGCCATGTTTTCAGTTAGGTGGCTATAGTTCAAATCTTGGTATCTCAATTTATAGAAGGTATGACTTTAGGAAAATTACTTAATGCAATCAGAATTCACTTTTCATATGTATAAAACTAGAGTAATCATACTCCCTCCTTCAGGAAGGGAGGGGTGAGCGCAGACAGTGTAGTGTGGTGGTTGGGAACTCAGAGGGTCTGGCCAAGTGGCCCTTTGTTCAAGTGTAGGAGTCCACGATTTGGGATGTGTTTGGGAGCAATAATTTAACCTTTTAGCACTTTGGTTTCTCATTTGAGAAAGAGGAAGATGCTTTTAAAGTATCTGTAATTGTACTCAGCATATGGGTGACATCTGATTCATTCATTCAGAAAATATTCATAAGGCGTTGTTTTAGGCGCTGGAAACGCAGACGAGAACAAAAGTCCTACTCTCTGCACCTTTCGCTCTAGTGGAAAGAAGCTCACAAAGACGCACACACAGAGTGAGGGCTGCGGGAAAAGCAAAGAAGGGGAGGACAGCGGAATGAGAGGGTGGGCGTCTGGACACAGGATTGTTTCAGAGTAGCTTCCCTGGGAAAATGGGATTTAAGCAAAGACCCGAAAGGAGGGAAGATTAATCTCCGAGGACTTAGACAGAGCAAGCACAAGATCCATAAGGCTGAGACTCAACGGGAACAGAAGGTGACAGTGTGAGATGTGAGGTCAGAGATATTAGGGAGAGCTCAGAGGGTCTGACAGGTTACTTCTACAAGTCTGCCTTACACTCTGAGTGAGAGAGTCACTGAAGGGTTTGAGTAGAAAAGTGACATAATCTGACACAGTTCATAAAAGACATATGGCAGTTAAACTGAGGATGAGCTGCAGGGGGAAAAGGTAGCAATGGAGAGATGAATAAAGTCCAGTACTATAAGCCAGGGAGGGACAAAGTGCCCTAGCTCATGACAGCACTGGTGGAGGTGGGAAGAATTAAACAGAATGGGGATCTATCCAGAAAGAGGTGCTGTTGGAAGCTGCCATCATCCTTATTAAATGAGACCATCTATACTCATTTGGAATGTTGCTACAAAGTAAACATTTATTAAATAGTAGGCTGATGTTTTTAATGACTAAAGTGTCGTGAGTCCATTGGGTTTTTTGTTTGCTGTTTGTTTGGAAGACTGAGTCTTCCGAATTGCAGTGGAAGATTTAGGTACAATATCACTCACATGTACAGAACTGGATTAAATTACTAAAATGATTTAAGTCCCACTTTTTCTAAATCTCTTCATTTAGGAAACTATGTAGGTAAATAAATTTAGTTGGAGAATCTACTAATAAAGCAGGCATACTGCCTGCTGGAAACTACATCCAGTCCTCTTTCTGTTTTTGTAAATAAAGTTTTATTGGAATGCAGGCATATTTATTTATTAAATATTGCCTATAGCTGTCTCTATAGCTGCAAGAGCAGAATGAGAAATTTGTAAACCTTAAAATATTTGCTATTTAGCCCTTCACAGAATCTTTCTTAGACAAACCCTTAATAATAAACACAGATTTGTTCAGAGCATATTTATGAAAATATATGGCACCTAGGACTGAGTGAAATGACCCAGATATACTCATAAATACGCAATGTACTCATTTTGGAGGATGAGTATAGGCTGTAGAACACAAGTCCTCAACCTTTTCTTTCCCTTATGGGGAGTCCCAGGGCATGCATGGTTTTGGGGTGACTGAAGGGAGCATGCAACCTCAATCCCTGACTGTGAGCTCAACCCACAGTAGCTTCATGCTCCTATGAGAATCCCTAATGCTGCTGCTGATACCACAGGAACAGAGCTCGCTCATCAGTGCTAGTATTGGGGAGCAGCTGTAAATACAGGTAAAGCTCTCTTGATGGCCTGCTGCTCACTTCCTGCTGTGTGGTCTGATTCCTGACCACTACTAGTCCCATGGCCTGAGAGGGTGGGGTTGGGAATCTCTTTAGAATCTCCCTGGGATGATGTCATCATATTAGTATCAGTTTACTGACAGTTTACTGTGTTCCCAGTGGTTGTTCTAACTATATTGCCTAACTCATTTCAGGTTTACAGCAGTTGTCAGGAAGATAAGATCACTAGTCCTATTTTTCAGGTGAGAGAATTGAAGTATACGGGGGATAAAAGACCTGCTTAGAGGGGTACATACTATGGTAACTCTCAGAGCTGTAAGGGTAGATGTAGGCACTCTGTCTTCAGAGCACAGGTTTTTCACCTCTGACCTTTATCTTCATCGAGGCAGTTTTGCTGTGGTGTGTGTGTGTGTATGTGTGTGTGTGTGTGTGTGTGTGTGTATGTGTGTGTGTGTGTGGCTTATCCACCAACAAATTCTTAAACTTGTGTATTGAACTGGATCTTGTGAGATTTCTCAGTGAATGGATCATCCCCATCTCCGTCTTCTATTTAAATTGCTACTGTACAATGATACCACTCAGCAGCTGAGGGGTGGAAAAATTGCCACATTTCTAATTGTATTTATTCCATTTAAGTTGAGAGAATAACAGAAAGACAGTGTCCATTTTGTTGTTTGCCATGTATGTATGACATTTCAGAGAACTGTACAAAATTAACTTTCACATGTTTATGAATTTATACAAGCTGAGGTATTCTTAACTCAAAATGTCAGTTCTGGGCTGTTAAAAATAGGTCCCATTTTCTATGATAATAGTCCATTTTAGGATAAGATTATATGTCAGAAATGAAAATAGTGTATGCATGCTTTATTGTGGCTCACTCATTGACTTAAGGGACTGAGAGTTCTTGAGAAGTATTAAAAATCCAAATGATGTCCCTAAGTGCTGGATTTTACATTTAGATCTCTGATTTTTGTATATGCATGAAAGCAAGCGTCATCTGACAATCACCTATTAACAACACACTTAAAAAGTAGCAGCCCAACTACTTTTGGCTACAGTCTACAGTAATTTTGGATCTAAATGTTCCGCCCCCCATCCCATGGCCTATTTTAGATGATGGCATGCAAATAAGTGTATTTTCCTGCTAATTTCACCCATTTTTGGTTAACTGCCACTGTGAAGATGCAGCTGCCACAGATGAGAAGTCACAAGAGAAGAGGGTGCTGTGGCTGCTTAAAAAGCATTCTTGTTCCTGGGTTAGATGCCAGACTCCTAGCATTTGTTGAATGGCAGAGTCCAACACAAAGGCCATGAGCTGTGATTTCTCGTCTCCATCTTGTTGAAACTTGCCATTCTCTCACTTCTAAAAAAAAATCCATCCCTAAAGCAGCGATCTACTTTTCATGGATTTTCCCCAATGAATGTGAGACTTCAGTTGCCCTAGGAAGTGGAATTAGGTAGATCTGATTTGGAACTACAGATTTTCTTTTTCTGCAACAAGTTGAAAAAAAGGAATTTAGTGGATTCTAATAGTCTCATAGCTTAGGGGAAATTTCAGGAAAACAAAGCGTTTGTTTACAAGAGAGTAGCCATTGTGCAGTATGGTCATGGTAGTGGTACAGAATACTATTCATCTTTTCCTCCCTCCCTCCTCCTGCCCTTCCTTCTTTTCTTCCTTCCCTCTTTTCTCCTTCTTTGCTAAGAGTTATTGAGTTTCTACTATAATAGATTGTATGCTAGACTCTAAAGATGCAATTATAAGTCAGACAAACAGAGGTCACAACTCTTGTAGAATTTACTGGAAGAGACAGAAATACAAATAATTAATAATAAATTATGCACATAATTATGTGATTACACTGGGTAAATTCTGTGTAGAAAAGTATAGAACATAAAGAGGGGGAGTAATGCAGACCTTCACTGATGAGCAGGAGACTACCCCACCCATGGAAACCAACATTTGACAGACAAATCAGACAAATAGGAGTTGACCTGCCCACAAGATACAGAGGAGGGGTAAGGACATCTCTGATGATGAAGAAGAACCCATGTCAGAAAGGTCTGAAAGAAGGACAGAACAGATTCAGCACATCACAGGCGGCAGAGGGGTGGAGGCTGAGCCTGGAGACCTAGTCAAGGGCTGTAATTTATGGGGCTTAATGATCTCTCTCTCTCTCTCTTTGTCTCTCTCTCTCTCTCTCTCTCTCCTATAATAATATTGTTCTTGTTTGATCTTATCAGTGCATTTGAAAACTGCATATTTGATGCCTTTTAAATAGCATGTAAGCTAGAATTTGACTTTTTCTGCACAATGTGCCAGATTGTCATTCTTGGCATCTCAATCCGTTTGCTATCATTCATACACTACTGCATTACAGGGGCTCAGGGCATAAGAGCATCCTAAAATATCTGCTAAAAGGATCCCATTTATGTTCTACCAGTGAAAAATGATTGTGTAAGAGCTGAAAGGCAAAGCAGAATCAGAAATTTATTTCCTTTGGATACCACTAGGTAGCTGTTTGGGCTGTGGCAGATGCCAGAAACAAGACTTTTCTAGAGGATTTTGGGTGTTCTGCAATTTCTTAAGACAAGTTGGGTACTGGAGATGGCTGAGAGCCTCAGTAGAAATTTCTTTAAATATTCTTATCTTCTGATTTCCTAAATATTAATAGTAGCTTTCTGGCCTTGTTGTCTCTTAGCCTTTCCAACAGAATTTAAATCTCACACTCCTGTGTCAAACTCGTTTCTGTAGGAAGCATCTAGAACGGTTTCTGGTTTTTTCAGTTGAGGTGGAACTGATCTATAATAGTATAGGTCAGTCCATATTTGTGAAACAATTAAATTTGTTTAGTCGAATCAATAATATTTAACTAGTATGTATGACTTTATTAGATTGTCTTCAACATTCTACTCTTTGTCATGACCTCTGTACCCCTCCCTAATCTCCAAGATCCCATAAAATTCTAATAGATAGACACAAGCTATAAATTAAAAAGCTCAAACTCCTTAATTTGCAATGTATGTCTGCACTAGCTAGGATGGTGAATGTCCCCCAGAGGTGGTAGATGGAAGGTTCGATCCCTAACCCACGGTGCTTTTGAGAGGTGCTGGGATGTGTAGGATGTGGAGCCTAATTAGAAGGAGTCAGGTGACTGTTGCTGTGTTCTGGGGATGTTGGAACCTAGACATTCCTTTTTCACTCCCTAGCTGCTGTGAGATGAGCAGGCTCTGTTGCTATGTACTGCTGATATTACGTATTGCTTTGCCACACGCCCAAAACCAATGAAGCCAATGAATCTCGACTACACCCTCTAAAACTGTGAGCCAAAGCAAACATCTTTTCCTTTTAAATTTATTGTCTCAAGAATTTTGTTAGAGTAACAAATCTGAGTAACACAAACAACCTCCAAAATCTGCTGCTAATCATACGTTGTCTCACCATCTCTGTCTTCTGTCTTCAGTCACTAATTTTTCTGAGTTTGTGCTTGTATTATTCTACCTGCTAAAGTTTCTACTTCTTATCCTCTTAAATCCATACACATTCTCGAAGGTCCGACCCAAATACCTTTTCTTCTCTATGTTTTTCCTCACTGCTCTTCCACAACCCAAACCAAACTCAAGAGCAACCTATTTGCAAACCTAGTTAAAATTACATCATTTTATATTTTTTTGTTTGCAATCTTCATCTGAAAATAATTTTTTAGAGGAATAGAAGGAACTCAATAAGTATGGTGGCCTTGAAATACTGAATTGAAATAGATTGTCACATATACATCATTTATGAAAAAAAGCCAAGATAACCATCAAAAGATTTTTTAAGGAAAAAGAAAACTTCTCAAATTGACCTAATGCTTTATAAAGTAGCCTAGGGAAAATTTTGACTTTACTCTTGTCTTGAAAAAAGAAGAAAACTACCAAAGGAATTTTCTTGTGTTTCAAAAACTGATGTTTTGAATATGTATTTTTTCAAGATATAAAAATGTAACTCCTGCTAAAGCCTTTGGGCATATGTAGAGTTATAAATATAACATTAAAGCACAAGTGTACATCATAACTTAATTGTACCGTACAGCACAGGGAAGAAGCAATAGTTGGTACTGCTTTATAGCTTGCAGTAGAGGCCTGTCATGGATGACCAAAGTTGTGAAGTCAGAGATGATAAAACAACAGGAGAGTATAAGTGAGTTTTATCTTATTAAATAGGACTACATTGGAGGCAGGAATGTGGAAGCTTTGGCAACCTGTCTGGTTTCACAATCACACACAAAACTAATTATAGCCACTGATAGCCCAAGAAGTGGTTTTACATCTTGAGACCTAGTGGAGTTGGTATATACACAAGGAGTTTACTGAAAAACAGAAACATTTTGCTGTAACAATGTCAATGTCAAAAATGCATCAATTCTTGATTTGCATATGTTACTGGGTCCCTGTTGAATTATGTGTAAGGCAGTCAGTAGATTTGGACCTCATACGTAGCATCCACTTATGGGGATAATGATGCATGACCTCTGCTTTCTTCAAAAGATTAGTAGTTTTCTTTTAGTCATTTATATGTTCACCAGGCTGACACCAGGTAAGATTATAGAAACTTTTTTTCCTTAGTGTATTCTAAGTTCAGAAGTCAAAACTCCATCTCTGTTCCTTGTTCTCAGTTCTGTGGTGGTCCCTAGTCTTTGTAGACCCCGCTGATAGAGTGGTAATTGTTTTTTGTTTCATGGGAGAATTTTGCACATGAACAAATTTAACCTTACAACAGCTTTGGTAAATAGTAATCCATTTTGAGACCACAAAGCTGAGGCACGGATAAATATTTTAAATCTTGCTCACAAACACATACACAATAACTGATGTGCATAGACCTTGAATCTAGGAATTTTATTCTCAAAATTAATTATTTCTGAGGGATACATGTATTTTAATAAGAAATTCTTCAAGCTTAAATGTTTTGGAACACAGAACTCTAATGAACTTTCAGAAAAACTACCTGAAGATCAGGCTAACATTCATTCTGGACTCCCAGCTCATAATGAAGTGCCTTGTATGTAGTAGTTACTATTTTAAAAAGTGAGTTGCATGAATTAATAAACTTGTAAGTGAATGAACAGTAGAACGACAGGGGTAAAATTGACCTATGTTATATATGCATGCATATTTTATATATAAATTTTAAGACACATACATATAAATTTGTATATATACATACATAAATGCATACATAAAGTAGATAAATACATAGAAAGGTACTGATATATGGAGTTTTATTTTATTTTTTATACAAATAGGTTTCATTCTTTTTTTGGACAAAAGTGTTATCCTCTGTATTTTTATCCTTTTTCTTCACACAATAAAACAATTTTAGGCTCATCATTATGAAGATATATTTGGATATTTTAAATACACTTTTTCTTGGGGATTACTTTGACTCACCCAAAAGCTGCAGAGAGGATGGAGTTCCTGTACATTCCTCATTCACCTGCACCTGGTACTTACCCTACCTTACTGTGGTTCATGTGTCAGATGTAAGAAGCTAACACGGGTGCGTTATTATTAACTGCATTCCACAGTTTATCTGGATTTGGCTAAAGCTGGTGAAAAAAGAATGTCACTTCTACACTGAATTGTATCCAAACATCACATCTTGTTATTTTATCATCAGTTATAGTCTCTCGTCTTTTTTTCTCATGATCTTATCGGATTTGAAGAGTGTTGGTCAGTTATTTTGTAAATTCTGTAAATTTGGGTTTGTCTATTTTTTCCCTCCTGGATAGACTAGAGATATATATTTTTTTGGGAAAAACACCTCCGAGCTTCCCTCTTTTCACAGGTTTTGTACATGTCACCCACAAGGCTTTTTTGGTAGTATTAATCTTGAACAGCTAGACAAGGCAGTGTTGAACAGATATTGTCACTATAAACTTGCTTCTTCTTTTCCCCAGCAATCCTCCAAACACTGTTCTTTGGAAACATGTTATTAAACACAGTCCATATTTGGGAGCAGAAAAGGCATAAGTACTGAAGCACCAAGGACCTTTGGCCCAGAGGGGTGAGTATCTCTCTGAGTTATTTAAAATCTACAAGGAAAAGTTTTCTCTTGTTATTTGTTTTTCCTTCATTTATTTATAACAATATGGACTCATATGCTGGAGTCATATATTTGTTTTATCCTTTGGATTATAATGCAACACTGTTATTTAATTTGTTGCTCAGATTGCTCTGGCTTTGCTGGCCTGATTTAAGATTTGCCATTTCAGAGTCTCTCATTTAGCAAAATGGGCTCAGTCATTCAACTTAGCGTCATCAATGGTTTTTGGCCAGAAACTTAGTTTTATGACTTCAGCGGCCTCTACCACACCCTCCTATTACAATTAGTCATAGATTATCTTCTGCGCGCTCAATAACTCACTGAAGTGGATCCCATTTTCCTTCCTTAAAAATACTGGTAATGGCTTCACCATGAGGTTCATAAAGACATTTCTGAAAAACGACACTGTAGTGACTATTACAAGGGGCCATAGCCCTGACCTTTCAAGAATTCAGAATGCTCTTTGGGCATGCAGGGAACGATGGGGGAAATAATTCCCATGAGACTCTATTCCCTGTTCCCAGGACTTCTTTGATTTCACTAGCAGTCGGAGGCTTAAGACAGGTGATGAATTTGGTCCATGGTGAGGTTAGTTGAGAAGGAAATGAAAACAGAAGTTTAACGGGAAGATTAGTGGACTTTCTACCTCTGGGCAATAAATGTCTGCGTTGGTCCTCACTAATAAGTTTTCCACATGCCTCATGGCATTTGTTTTACTTAGGATGAGTTCTTAGAGTTCCATTAGAGAGTGTTCAAATCACTGTTTTGAGAAGCTTAGGTTTTTTTTTTTTTTCCAATGTCCTCCTTTTAACCTACTTCTTTTTTTCTAAGTGTATGCACATAGGAGGCCGGTCAGAGGGGAAATTATGTTGATTAGGAAGCATGGTCCAATTAAAGCAGACATGATGGGGAAATTGCTTCAGAGTCCAAATATACAACTCCGGGATACAGAGGCCTCTTCAACACCTGCATAAAGAGTGTACAAATTTCATAGCTCATAGCTCAGTGCAAAGAGAATGGGTATCTGATAAATTTGCATGTAAAATATGACTAGCGCCAGATCAACAGAAATATATGTCTTAGTAGGAAGGGAGAATGGTGTGGTTTTCTTTAGTGCTGTGAAAGGTAGAAAATACATAAAATTTTTTAAAGAATAGAATTAAAAATAGAGAAAAGTAGTCCATATATAGTCTTTAGCTGTTACCCTTTACACTTGTGACCTCTTTCTTTCTTTCCCCTCTACTCACATCTTAATACTTTTCTCATCTCTTTCCCTTCAATGTCTAATGAACGTTTGTATCATAAGGTCAGCCTTCTGTAGTGTTGTAAGTCTGAAATGATTTCAGCTTTGGGAGGAAGGATAACGGGGGGGGGCAGGGGATATAAAGGAGAAATGTCCTATTCTGAAATGTCTTTTGAACTGTTCCCTGTTGCCTCTCTGTCTAGTTTTGAGAGCGTTTCATAGCGGTTGACAGATTATGTAATCTGCTCACCCACCAATAATTTTTTGGCATGGGGAGATGGTACAGGTATTTCGATTTGAGCTAGTCTCTACTTAATAATCAATAGTCCTGTTGTCTAATGAAGTGATGGCCTTGACACCCTGGCCTTTGTGTAGTGTTAAAATAACATTGATCGCTATCATTATCATATGCCCTTGATATACTGAATAAGGACGTGGATATCAATCTTAGAGGAAAATAACATTTCATAAATCTTGTAGAAATAACCAGGACTGTCCAAACAGGCATATGCTTCTTGACAGCAATGTGACAGAGGAGTCTAAGACACAGATAATTTTTAATTTATCTCTAAACCCAGATTGAAGAAAAACTCAAAAGTAACATTTAGTATAAAATGCTTCTTTACATGTCATACAGGATAAGGGAGCTTTTGATTTTCCTTTTTTTTATAGTAAATGGTGTTTGGAGAAATTGTCCTAGAATACTTCTGGGGTAGGGAAAGAAAAGCTAGAAAATTTCTTTTGGTTATCAATTTCTGGATTTTATTTTTAAATGTTCTTAACTTTTAAAGACTTGATAATAAACACATAGATTTGCATGGTGAGGACTGGTAGATGGGACAGGTTCTCATCCAGCTATGGTGAGGCACTGCCCAGGAGAAAGACTTGTTTTCCAATACAATGCCTTCACCACAATCCCAAGTGTCAAACTTTCCCACTCTATTTGCCATTTTCATCAGTTAAAAAATAGGTGCTTAGCTGGGTATGGTGGCACATGCTGCATTCCCAGCACTCCAGAGGCTAAGACTGGAGGTTCACCATGAGCTCAAGGACAGCTGGGTCTACACACTGCATTCAAAGTCAGTATGAACTACCATAGTGAGAACTTGTCTAAAAAACAAAAACAAAATTAAAGAAATGAATTCTTATAGAGAAATACTAGTTATTCATGTCATTATTCTGATTGAGTGAGTGTTGTATAGTTAAATTATATCTTATTTCCAGATATCAACTGATACAAAATCTGGAACATTGGATCAAAACTTCAAGGAAAAATACTTTCCCACTTTGATAATATTCCTGTTCTAAAACCATTACTAATGGTTCATTGAGTCTTACATTCACCTACTCCACAAACTTATAAAAAGCACTGGTTCAGAGAAGTGACTGAAACTCAACAATTATCAAGACTGAAGTAGCTACTGAAAGTTGTGAGACAACTCTGAGAATCAGGGAGTGAATGCTTTACAGCAGTTACTTATGTTTTGGAGAATCACCTGTGAATAGTCAGTAGAATTCTAGAATGAGAAGGTAAGAAGAAAGTGTGCAACACTCCCTTGACATCCACTTCCTTCTGCAATAGATAAATTCATTTAAAGAAGGTAAAAGAGCACAAGAACTTCAACGAGGATGTAGGCAGATGAAATGCCAGGGTATTTTATTGTTACTTATTTAAGGATGCAAAGATGGTTTCATTTGTATCTTAACATTACTGTACTTTAACTTTTATTTATATTATATTTAAATGTATTGATTGTCTTTAATTTATAAATGTCAAGGTGGCATCCCACTTAAAAAATAAATACCTGTTTTGTTTTTTAAGATAAGAAGAGGTTAAGATAAGAAGAGTGTGGTCACGTGTGCTCTGTGTCATGTATGTGCATGCACTCTATGAACAAGTGTAGTTCTTGTTACTGTTACTGGGAACATGCTTCACCAGACTGAAAAATACACCTCCTCGTAAACTGAACGTGGTCTGAAACTAAGTTCTAATTATTCAACTACTGAGATGTGTAGTCTCTGCAGGTATTTATTGTGGTTGACGGTAATTTCAGTGTAACTAAATCCAAATCTAAAGTAATTCTGCTTTCCTCTTAGACTTCCTTTGAAAAAAAATTATTGTTTTAAGGTTTTATTTAGAAGATATTTTTGGATGGTATATTGCAAATGTCTAGTAGAAAAAGTAAAGGAATCACCAGCTCTTTTTCAAAATAAATCCCTGGGAGCAGGTTGAGGTAGAGTAGAGATCCATATGCCCAAGACAGGTATTCTGCTGTGTGTGGCCCAGCGGGTCCTCATGCCTAATTGAAGACACCCAAGAAGGAAATAACCCAATATTTGAGCTTAATAGTTGGAGGGTGGGCACTCCCATGACTAATGCCAGAAGCCATTTTTAATAAGTGACTTTCTCCCTCTGAACAAAGGAGGAGAGCCTCTGGTTGTGTATAACCTTTACTCACTGGTGTGCCAAAAATGTAAATATTTTTACAAATATATTATTTACTAGGCAGAAAGCTTTTGGGGAGGTGGTGGGGCAGTGGAGGAACACAGATAAATGTGGCAGCAGTGAGAGCTTTATGACCACTCCAGACTCAACTGTCATTCCTTCGGTACTTCCTGTCAGTCTGACTAAACTCTGTCATCCCTCAACCCGGTTTAAATTAACAGGTAATTTGTAAATGTCACTTCAGGTTAGGCCGCTCATTTTGTTTCTACTCTACCAATGCAAAGTCTAGGACTAATTTTTCTTGTCTTCTTTTAATAGGATTTTCATTTATAAATAGAATTATGTTCTGAAAATAAATTACAGTAAGTGATGCACAGAACGGGTGGCAGCAGCACTCTCAGAATTTCAAGCACCTACATCAGAAGAGATTAATAAAAACACTTCAAAGGCTAAATTCTATTTAAGCAGAAGACAGCTTTTGGTTAATATTTAATCTGAGTAGCTGAGATCTTGGTGGAAAATATAATTTTTTACTATCTAAATTAATTTTCAAAACAAAACCATTAATTTTGTTTGGAGAGTTTTTGCAGTGAGAAAGTTTTAGTAATATATTTGTAGAGGGAAAAGTTAATCAGTTAATTTTGTGGGAAAAAAAGCTTTTAATATTGCATTTGTTCTAAATGAATTCCTATTATTTGATCAGGTATGGGATGTTATGATTCATCCTCCTGAGTTTCCCCCTCTTAGTAGGTAATGGAAAAGGCCCTCAGGGAGAATCTTTTTCTTTATCATATTCCATGATCACCATGCCCTTCCTCTGAGTACACCAAAGGCCTCCAGCTAGGAGCCTGTACCACTCCACTCATAACACTGGAAGGTTGGCTCACCGGGTTTGTCCCACCTGTCCAAGGTTTTGGCATTATCACTGTAGCAGCTTCACCAAAGTAATTCTTTTGTTGTTTGGGTTTTGGTTTTGTTTGGAGGGGCAGAGAATGATGTCAAGCTAAAAGGGAAAATGAGATACTTGGCTCTTTAAGTCACATGAGAAATGTAATTATTATTTGAGATGCATGTATCTATACATTTGTATAGATCTATATCTTAATAGTTGATAAAACAATCAAGTTGATATCTGTGCCATTTTACCAATTCTGCCACTTACTAGCTTTGTGGTCCTGGACACATCTTCTCTTTCTGAATTGAAATACACCTTGCAAATTTAACACTTAGGAAGAGTTAACTTAGCAGGGGTTTATGCAACTGAAATACATTGTGTATTTCATACTTCTATTTTGTGATTGCCAAAGACGCAACCCAAACCATTGCCTTTCCTAGTTCCTAGACAAGATAGGAGATGGCTAGGCTGGAAAAACTTCTATCTTTCTTCTATTTTGCAGCCATGGCAGCATTGTAACAGGAAGAGAAAGGAAATATCTATTTGGTATCTGAAATGAGTTTAATGGAAGTTCCAGTTTCAGAATAAGCAGCCATTGCAATACTGTGTTCTCCTCGTTCTGATTTTGCCAACACCCCTCTTAGACTATTCTCTGTATGTTGAATGTGAGATATAGAGATAAGGAAATTCAAATTTTGTTTGACTAAGCTCTTACGACTTCTTTGTTATTGTGGCTCAACAAACAAGTGTACTTCAGACCTCTAAATTCACCAAAGTGACAATCTTCTTCCGGGGCACAGAATTTAATTATTAGAATTGTATGATCCCATTACATAAATTTGGAAACTTATTACCCGCAGCTCTACTCTTCTAACTCATAGTTGTCATATTTTCTACATGGAATTTTTAAGGGATTTAATTTGTAAATGTACATTTATAGCATTTTTCTTCATGTGTCATTTCCTTTTCCCATGTTTTCACATAGCTTTTTAAGCAATGTTTCTAAAAAAATATTACTATAAAAAGTATGATCAGAATTTGTTTATGTTCATATCATGTTCATTTTGGAACAGTGACTTAGAGTTCACGTGGATTGCTTTTTGCTATTAATTACCAATTTTCCCTAAGGGCAGAAATGAATGTCTTGTGTGTGGAAGAGTGCTTCTTCTATGTGCATGGCTTTAGTTGCTTCTCTCCGAGATGCGCACCTGTGAGAAGTGGCCTCTACATTCCTTATTAAACCACTTTACCCAAGGCTTACACCTGTTCATGCATACAAGGCTTCTCTTTCATAGGTGAAGTTTGTCACAAAATATTTGCCAAGCTAGGTGTGGTGGTGCCTGCCTGTAGCCCCAGTGTTTTGGGAATCTGAGGCAGTCTGACCAAAAGTTTAAGCCTAGCTAAACAATTTAGAAACTTAGCGAAAACCCACCTCAAAACAAATTTTTTAAAGAAAGACCTGGAGTTGTAACTCAGTGCAAAGGCCCTGGGTTCAGTCCTCACTACTGGGGAGGTTGGGGTGAGGAGGACTATGATGTAAGGCAGAAAGTGCAGAGAAAGAAGTAGACCATCCTTTTCTTTGTTGAATTAGCCAGAAAGGAGTCATCCTTATGATGTTCTGTGTTACAGGCAAAAGCACTATGTAACTTTTACCCAGGTTTTACCTCATGATCTTACAAGCATTTATTCTTATGATCTTTCTTCTCAATCTCTTGTTTTGATAAAAAAAAAAGTTATAAAGTATTAATGTAGAGAATTCGGGAAGTGTGTACTAATTCTCTGTGTCATTATGTAAGCATCTGACAAGTTGCTACTAAAAAGTTAATGAATTTGAATTGCTATGGAAAGAATAGAGGATCACCTGCCCTTTCCTTACATACATGTACAGATATAAACACACACATATTTCTCAATTGAACAGTGTCAGTCTAAATTCCCATTATGATATGAAGCAATAGTGGAGGTGCTAGTTGGTCCCTACCCCCTTGCGTGACTTATCGTCCTTTTCAAACTCATAAATATTCTTCAGATTTCCACTGAAACTATAAGTTAAAACAACTAAAGCTTTAAACACAATTTTTAAGGTTAATGAGACCCAATCCTCACACGCTATATCCTTTCCCCAATACTGTATTATTACTTACAGCCAAAGGGAGTAATTGGTAACATAGAGATGTGTCATTACCAGTCAAGATTCATGAAATTGATTTTAAAAATCTTTGCAAAATATGAAGCATATGTTTAAGAATAGTATTAATTAGGTCTCAGGCATTTTGCATGTGGTTTTTAAAAAACACGCAACAATAATAAGAAAAACCTGCTTCTTATTTACACAGCCCAGTACTTTGAAATTTCTCATGGCGGAAAGCAGCCTTCATGCACATAACCTAGGAATTATCCTTGAAATAAAATGTTTAATTACAGTTGACATTTCTGAACCCTTTGCAGGTGGTGCCCATCTGAAGAGTGACATTGTTTACTACACTACAAGGCTCCAGGCCTAGTGTCAGAGATTATAAACCAATTTCCATCCCTGCCTTAATGCTGGTTTAATATCAGAAGAAGAACTTTACTGTGTAAATATTAAACATTTTGTTTAAATATTAAGTACCAAAGGTCTTTTCCTTTTGATTATTAAAACAGGAAGAGCCCCAACTTTGAAAGAGGTACCTTGTTGTATTAAGAAAATGACTGGTTCTTTACCATCAGGTTAATTATCACTGGCCAGAGATGCACGCTAAGGTAAAATGTCAGGTGTCCCCATGTACCGACCTCTATCTTGGGGGATAAACGGCGGTGCCTGACCAGGTGGCTGCCTCAGTCATAATGACCTTGTTAGCGACTGTAGGATTTTCTCCCATTCTTTACCTACAAAGTGATCCCGTGATAATTATCAGAAATAAAAAGGAAGGAGAAGAAGAAACAAAAACCTTGTGGGGTGCGGTGGAAGAGGTTGGCAAATCTCAAAGAAGTGACCGTGACGACCCTCAGTGTGTCGCGCACTGGCTCTGATCGTGTCCAGCGGTAAAGGAGCTAATCATTAAAAAGGTTGACAAGAAAGGCTGTGTTGTGAAACACATACTTGTTTGCCTATCTAAGGTTGAAATTAAACCAGGGAAGTAGAAATTTATGAATACCAGTCCCACAGACAAATATTTGTGATGGATGAGAATTCTCCTTGGAGAGGTCACATTTCCAACTAATCACAACAGGAGCCACTGTGGGCCGATTCACAGCCCCCCTCCATTGTGTGGGAGTGGACTGTGCTCTGTCCTTCACAGAGGTGGGCGGATTTGGGCCCATGGTCATATTACTCTGAAGTTCTTGACTAGAGCATACTGCAGCTGTTAGGCAGGTCTGAGAGATCCATATGTTGTCCTTAAATTGGTAGCTGTTGGCTTTGCCTTGTAAGAAAGCAAACAAACCTGGGTTAAAGGCTTTTGGAATTCAAATAAATTTAACACCTCTAAATATGGGAGCATCTTTAGAAACTGGTCTGAGTTGAATCTCATTAGGCAAATGTTTCTGAGCACAGTGGTTTTGAAGGAAAAAAGAAAAGGGGCCTCTGTTGACTTTTTTCCCAGAACTGTTGAAACTATTAATATTTACATATAGAAGGTTAGATGATAACAGTATAAACAGCTTATAAGATGTGCATCAATTACCTCAAAAACATTTTAAAAAACATTTTAAATTATTCAGTCCAGGAACATGTGTTGGGCTGCTGTTGTGCCGAACCTTTCAAATGCAGGTGTTTCTTGGTACTTGATCACTTTGAAACTTGTCAAATTTCATACTCAATGCATTTTGATGTGAAACTTTGTCCTGGCATTAGTCCTCTGCATAGTACTTGAAGCAGAAGCTACAACTTGTTAGCATCAATTGCTTCTGTGACTTGCTCTTATTTCCAGCCCAAATAATTTGTTTCACACTTCTCATTTTTGGTGCTCATCCCACTTTACAGAAGCAATTAATGATGAGCACCCAGGTACCATCATGGATATGAAAACTCAAGATTCAATTTGCTTTATCCAGTCAGAAAAGTACTTTGTATATTAAGCTAGGCCATTGTAGAAAATATGGTTCACTAATTAGGATGCGATAAGATTCACCAGACCTTAATAACTAGGGAAATAGAGTTCTAGCTTTGAACTGTGGAGGTATATCACAGAAGCAAGAGGGAAGAGAGACTCAGGTATTTGAAGTTATGTATTGTCCTGTTCTCAGATGCACTCCAGGACTTCGGACTTTCTATACTTCCTGGTTTCTGTGTCCCTTGAATCAACATGATGATAAAAATCCACCAGGAAGATACCTCATATCGAGTCTCCTCTGGGAAAGACTCTTTAGAACTCAAAGAATTCTTTTTAGGCACATTAGTTAATTTTTTAGCCCTCTCCCAAGGAAAGAAGGCAGCTTGTATAACTTGTACATTATAAATCTTTAGAACATTAGTTTTTCTGCATCTGTGTTATTTGGAAACATCTTTCAAAGATTTCCTTTTGAAAGACTTGGAGTCCTGCTTATTCAATTTGTTCCTTTAATATGATTCCATGTTCAATGTCTACTTTAGCGAAGTCTTTGAGATCTTTGTTTGAGATTTCCTTAGTTTGGCAGTGCTGTTTTTAAAATGTGAGGAATATTTTGTGTTGAGACTTCATGTCTTGTACTAATAGTATATAATGCTTACTTTTCATCTAAAGGTTTATTGACCTATTATCTAAAAAGACCTCTGCTATACACACTGAAGATGGACCACAGTGAAAGGTATCAGCTATTCTTCCAGGTGCTTACAGTTTAATTGAGAAGATAGACTAACAGACACAGAGACATAATTAGGTGTACTACAAGTAATCAGGGACACGCATTCATTCAGAAAGATTCTAGTACACTAGAAGGACTTCCCAGGTATATAATACTGAGAGATAAAAGGCTTATTCCAACTAAAGAGAGTTAGAACTGGGCCCTGGAACAAGACAGAGAACAACAATGGAAAGAATAATCCTAGCCGGGACTCCTTATACAAAGATACCAAGATACCGAAGTCCAAGGTGTGGCCACAGGACACCAAAAGATAGATTACGTATTCTGAAGTCTGTGGTGAGTCTATTCCTAGTACACACAGCACAGTGAAAGAAATGTTTCAGAATATTGTGAAATCAACAGAAAATACCTATCTAGAAGACATCAAAATGGAAGATCAGTAGGAGCCTGATCAAGCTAAACTGGCCCATTGCCTCTTGAAGAGATTTAACTCTTTAGAATCGTGCCTTGGGATTTTCTTTCTGCTTGTCTGCTGGGGGACCATAAATTTTACTACTGCGTTCTGGGTACTTCTTGCTTCTTGGTGAGAAATCACCTCCAACTCATTAGAAGCAAATGGAGCAAGCAGCATCTCTCATGGCTGATTTCTACTTCAAGGAACGGAGAAACACATTCTGTTTTCTGAAGTGTCATTGATGAGAGCTCTCCCTCTTCACTTCTGGGCTCTTTACAGATTGTACCATTCTTATAAATGTGGAAATATTAAAACCTATTCAACACGAAGCTTCTGGAAAAACTTTCCTTGAGATTCTTGAAATAAGAGTCCTTTGAAAAGAGGCAGCATATCTTGATCCCTTTGGGTAATTGCAAATTACCACAATTATAAGTGAACATCCCTTTTACAGAGTGAAAGTGACAGTTTCTTTGTTGTTAAGAAGAAAATGACCTTCATAAACCTACTTATGGTTCAGGGGAAAAAAACCTAAAAACGTAACATTGCTATGAATATTAAGCCATTTTTCCAGAAAACCACAAACATGTGAAAGAACAAATTATGCTATTTCAAAAGTTGGCTTTGTGAGTATTATGTTTCTTGCCATGGATGATAGGCGGCACTTTAAAAATTCCCAAGAGACATGCAAAATGTACTCATTTTAAGATATCTAAGCTAACTTGGGCTACCAGAATACATTAATAAAATCACTTGGCAATTGTTGAATAGAAGAAATACATGTCTTTGAAGTAGATCTGTTTAAAGATTTGTGGATTGAGATTTGGGTGGTTCTATATTTCACAAAGGAGGTATCGCCAAAACTTCTTATATAGTAATATCCAGAATTATGTTGATTATAAAATAATAAACATAACTTCCCACTAAGCACATCAATAAAACAACACATGCTTTAGTATTAACATATTTTCTTCCAATTTCTTACATTTTGGGCTTCGTTTAAAGCAAATTTTAGAAAATATTCTCTTGTCCAACTAAATATATTGATATTGCTTTAAGATGCCAAGTTTAAAAGTCTATGGCTGACCTGCTCTCAGAAGACTGCATAATATCAAAATATTTCCTTGACTATTTCATTGTTTTTATGCACCATTGACAAAAATCAAATTTTGCTTCAGAAATGATTTCAAATAGATCCATTTCTGTTCTCCTGACATTTTAAACTTGCTTATGTAAAATTATTTAATCTTTTTTATTGAAAGGTACCGAGCATTTCAAAAGTCGTATCTCCGCTGGTGTGAATGATTGTTGAGTCAAGTCTAAAAGCTTGGAAGATGCTAACATACAGAGGTAGAATAGCTGGAGGAGGATTCTCTGTGGTCCCGCTGCAGATAGCCCCAGCATATGCAGAGAGTGTGGGTAGAAAAGAGGTTGCATGTTTCTTGCCTAAACAGGCAGAATCAGAAAAAAAAAAAAAAAAAAAAAGACCTAGATTATATTTTCTGGTAATCTATCCACATGCAAAAATATATATTAGCAGTTGTTTATTGGAAGACTTAAAAAAATTCTTCCAAGATAAATTACAAATTATACCAAGTGAATAGATAAGAAGGCCAGTTTCTTTTATTTTCAGTCAGGAGTAAAACCTAGCATGAGTCATACTGATAAAATACGTGTGGGATGGTAATCTTCACAAACTACTTACATGGGAAGAATATTCAGTCCAGATATTGAAATAATATGTAAGAGAAGGCAAAGAAATAGCTCTGACAGAAATACAGCCAGAGATTCCCTTCATTTTAAGAAGTATAGAGAAAAATCCAGGAGTGACAGGAATGGCTGCTTGTATCTGTGCATCCCTATGGAGTGTAGCAAGTAGATTCTCACATCTTGAAGAAAATATGACTATTTGTTATGTATTTCTAATTCTAAGCATCAAAAAAATTTGAAGTATCTTTGCTGTTATCTCAAACCTAAACTCCCATATCTGCTGTGCCTATTGAGAGGTCTGTGAACTGAAAATTCTATTGCGACCCGTTAAAATGATCACTGAGGCTTGATCCTAAGAAGAAATTCTTAGTGCATGGCAGCAGGATTTGGTTGTGTAGCTCCTGTTAATGCTAATAACAGTCAATTATTAGACTCTGGATTGTACCTGAAGAATTTCTTCTCAATCCTAAATATGTGACAATGATTACTTTTAGTCAAAGGAAATATCAGACAATCAGACATAATATAAATCCTCATGGAACCAAAGAGAAAATAATCCATATATTGATAACACAAAGCACCACGTTATCAAAGTGATTATCTGAATTTGTAGAACAATTTTATATTTCCTCTGCATCATTTCAAATGTAGAAAATGGCGATAGGTAACATTGCAAGACCCACTTTATAATGGTGCATGAGCCTTCATGGAGCACCTATGATGCGATCGGGTCATTTTCACATGTATGCATTGGAAATGTGTGGGATTCTTTGTCAACCAGCCTTCTTATTAGCAGGATTTTCCCAGACTTGCAATAATTTTAGGCGGGGTATGAAGAACCCAGACTCAATTTGCTATGTCAGACTTCAAGGAACTTAGTTTACTTTGATTTTTATTTTGCTTCATTTAATTCTCCTTATTTCTAATGAAATCAGAAACCAAGAGAAATGAACTTTGCAGTACTGTCCCATCCTATGAATCCAGCCTTGAGAAAACATTGCCCAGAGAGAGGTGGACATTAGACAATATGGCTCCTTGTCATGAGCTTGTGATAAAGACTCTCAGGATCAGCCATAACCAGTTCAATAGATACTACTCTGTCTACCCACAAAAATCCAAATCTTCCACTCTCAGCTTTACAAAGACCACATTAATATTTTGAACATTGATTTATTTTTCTAACTAGGAGCCCATCTTCTCTAGTAACTGAGTATAAGGCTCTGCCAGTGTGTAATTTAGGGCAAATGAGTTACCCTCTCTGGGTTTCATTGTCCTCTTCTGTAAAATAAAGGTAACACCAGTGACTATCTCATAGGATGAGAACTAAAAGGAGAGAATTAAAGTTCAGAAATGTAAAACTTTTGAAACAAAGCTTAGTTCATGGTAAGCACTAGATCATTTTCTATCTTCACAGAGACATTTTCAGTTTTTCAAGACCATCCCCAGCTCTCAACCAAAAGACAAATCTTATTTCTGTCTATTCAGCTGTTAGGACCTTCATTTGCTATTCAGGAAAATGGAAAAGAGAAGAATGAGAAGGAAGCAAGAAAGATCAGGGTGGCACGGATTAGGGCACAAAATAATGCAGAGAAGAACAGAATTTGTTTAGAAGATAGGAAGAAGGGGTGAGAGGAAAGAGACTAGAAGTGCGTGGGGAGGCGATTTAGGTAAAGAATGTGTATGAGCAGGGAGAAGAGAAATGGATGAAGGAACGGAGGGGTCAGAGGGGATGAAGAGAGAGGGTGAGGATATACCACACCATGGAGGCGCCTCAGCATCCCTAAGCTACAGGCCGTTTACTCTGGAATCATTCTAGAGGCTGGAGGAAAGATTCAGTTCCTTTCCTCTTTTCCTCCTTCCATCTTCATCTCTTTCTTCTGATTCTTTTATCCCTCCCTCCCTCCCTCCCTCCATCCCTTCCTTCTTCC